>PVJS01042649.1:0-17417 GCA_004027185.1 Glis glis
TACTGCAAAAAAAAAAAAAAAAAGAAAAGAAAAAAAAATCATGTTATATGATTAGCTTTGCAGACTATGAGCACCTAACAAAACTATTCAGAATTCAGTTTGCTTCTTTCCATCCCATTTCTATCTGGAACTGCCTTCATCAAGTCCCAGCCACCCCTCTACCCTTTTTATGGTACTTGGAATTGAACCCAGGGACATTCTACCTCTGAGCTATATCTCTAGCCCTTTTTATTTTTATTTTGTTTTGAAACAGAGTCTCACTAGGCTGGTGAGAGTCTCACTAAATTGCTGAGGCTGGTCTCAAACCTGCGATCCTCCTGTCTTAGCCTCCCAAGTACTGGGATTACAGTGTGCACCACACCCGGCTAAGTCCCAGGCTTCGAAGTTAAGAGTTTGCAGACTGAAACTGCACCCATGCTCCAGGCTCACTTGTGCTATAATATTTACCTTTTCTTTCTGATCCCTGGAAGAGAGATCTTTGCTGGATCCTGAAACCAAGGGAAAACCCGAACAAACCCTCCAGCTTTAATCGTTTTTAGTTAACTTTAAAAATCACTAATTTTGGAGGTCATGCAGCTGAAGAGTAATGTTATTAGTCTCCCACTGGCTTTCTCTCACTTATGACATTGACCCTGCTGTCGTCTATGAAGCGTCCAATCTGAGTTTATTCTAGACAGTTTATCCTTGCACTTACATTTATCCTCTCTTGAGTTTTTCCCTGTGTTGTCTTCTTTTTCTCTTGACTTTTTGCCATGCACACGAACTTTTAGCATCTCGACAGCATTTCCCTGATACTTATTCCTTAAGATAGCCCCAATCTACCCTTGAATACAGCTGTGGATTTTCTTCTTTTCAATCAGGACTATATTTCTCTTTATAATATTCTGTAGTGATTATTCAGTGGTTTATAATACACATGTTTTTATTCATTCAGGGTCTTTCTAATTTTAATTAAAAATATTTTTTTAAGCTGGCATGGTGGCCCACACCTGTAATCCCAGTACTTGGGAGACTGAGACAGGAGGATCGCAGGTTTGAGGCCAGCCTCAGCAACTTAGCTGAGGCTTGTAAAACAGGATAATCTCAGGTTCAAGGACAACCTTAGCAAGTAGTGAGACTCTCATCAACCTAATGAGACCCTGTTTCAAAAATAAAAATAAAATAGGGCTGGGAGTGTAGCTCGGAGGTAAAATGTCCCTGGGTTCAATCCCCAGTACCTTAAAAAAGAAAACACCTTTTTTTTAAGCCAAGAGTGGTGGCACACGCCTGTAATCCCAGTACTTGGGAGACTGAGACAGGAAGATCTCAGGTTTGAGGCCAGCCTCAGCAACTTAGCAAGACCCTTTTCCAAAATACAAAATAAAAAGGGCTGGGAGTGTAGCTCAGAGGTAGAATGGCCCTGGGTTCAATCCACAGCAACACACACACACACACACACACACACACACACACACACACAACTGTGGTACTGTGGGTTGTACTTGTACCCCAAACCTAACTTCCCGAGATAGTTCTCTAAGTCCTTCCATTCCCAGATTTCTAGGAAACCTGTAAATCTTAAAAGTGATCATAAATTCATTCACTTCTGAAAATTAGCTTGTGCACTGTTAACCCATGCAATAAATAGATTAAGCAAAGAGAGATAGGAAATTTTAAGAAACCTATAATTTAGGGGATTATCTACAGATCAGATAATAAAGACCACATTAGCCTAAGGATCCTGAGAATGACCAGACCACCATGAACCATCTAGTGATCACCAGACTATTGTCATTTCTACATGTCTTCCCATGCCCACCCCTCACCAAATTTCCTTTAGAAAAAGAGCCTGAGAACCTCCAAAACATTGTTCACTCTTGAGATAGCCCATGTTCTCCCTTGAGTATGTATCTGCTCTCCTAATTAACTCTGTGTCTCTGACTGATGCATGCTGAGATTCTTTTCCATGATGTATGTCAAGGATCCCACTTGTCCTGAGTCTTAACAGTTCCCCTCTTCTGGAACTCCTAGAGCCTTCTCTAGTGACAATGAGACCACAGAAAGAGGCAGACAGAGACAGGATTGAACAAAGTGCAATTTATTGGGGGATTTACAAACAGATAATATCTCAGGATGCAACAGAACAGGTGGACCCCTGCAATTTGGGTCAGCAGGAGAGGGCTTATATAATGGCTAGTACAAAAGTGACTTTATCCAAGCAGAATGTATCTGGTTAATCTCAAGCTAATATCAAAGACTTTGGGCACATTCCTAGTGTTAATGTCACCAGGGTCTGGTAGTAAAGCGCTACATACCACTCTAATGGTTTCATTTATTTATGCTGAAAAACCATGTGGGAATAGACCAGGGCTACCCAGGGGCAATCAGGGCAATTATGACTAAGATGGCTGCAGTCTGGTCAAGCTGAATCCTTACAGCAGTTTAGCCCATGCATAGGACACTATTTAAGACAGGTGGAAGAGGGTTTGCCTTGAAATTAAAAAAAATTAATAGAGGTAGAATTTACATAAAATCAATTGCCTAAAATGTACAGTTCACTGACAATTAGTACACTTACAATATTTCATAATCAATACCAGTTCCAAATGACTCTCATTACTCCAAAGGAAAACCTATAACCATTAATCAGTCACTCCCATCCCCTATGTCCCCAGCCCCGTAGAAATCGCCAATTTGCTTATTTGGATAGCAGTGCTACTCATGAGTGCCAACAAATGGAAATAACCCAAGTTCCCATCAAAGGACAAATGGACAAATTTGTGCTAGATCCATACAATGAAGCATTATTGGGTCATAATAAGGAATGACGCACTGAACGTGCCATGACGTGGCTTTACACTAAGTGAAAGAAGACAGACACAAAAGGTCTTATCTTATATGCTTCTGGTTTTTTTTTTTGCGGTACCGGGGATGGAACCCAGGGGCCTTCTACCTCCAAGCTACACCCCCGGCCCTATTTTGTATATTTTATTTTGAAACTGGGTTTCACGAAGTTGCACAGGGCCTCACTAAGTAGCTGAGGCTGGCTGCAAACCCCGATCCTCCTGTCTCAGCCTCCCAAGTACTGGGATTACAAGCGTGCACCACCACGCCCGGCCATATGCTTCTGTTTTTATGAGAGATCCAGAAAGAATACAAAGTCACAGCCAGACAGGAAGAATAGCACCCTCTATATTTTAATTAATTCTATCCACTGCGATCAGTTCCTAAATTTTCAACTTCTTGAGGTCAAGTTGTGCACATTTTCTATTTCTTTGCAACCTTCCCAACTCCAGTTTCTCACCAACCTCTTAGACTTAGCCCTTAGTTAAGGCTTTTGAGCAAATGAATGAATATCAGAGCAGACCATCTTTTATTAATGTTTTATCTTATCCTGAAAAGAAATTGATTATTGTTAAACTTCTCTTAAAAATGTTTTGAGGGCTGGGACTGTAACTCAGGGGTAGAACGCATGCTTAGCATGCACAAGGCCTTAGATTCAATCCCCAGCACCAAAATTCCAAAACCAAATCAAACTAACCAAACAAACAAAAACCAAACCAAACCAAATGCTTTGAGTTCTGGAAATGTTCTTTGCAGGCTTCAAGTTTATTTCAATTTTCGAATTGTATCATTGGGAGAGGAGCTGCTCACTTAGGGATTACTGTTGTATATTTAGGATGGAATGATAATCTTTTCCTTTTGGGCGTGAGAACGAGCTCAGGTTAAAGACATGAATATGGTATAACCAGTAATTATTAAGCTTAAGGCAATTTAATTGCCTCTATAGATCACATCATTTTTCATGAATATAATGCTTCTGTGTCTGTAAATAATTATGAGCATTAGGAGAAAATGTTGGGGTCTGTCATTTTTACTCCCCGAAACTATTATCTTTGGAACATCCTGAAGTAGCCACAGGATTAGCGTAGTGACTCATGGCTTGGAAGAGATGATCATTGAAGTCAGCATTGTTTGAAAATTAGGGAAATATTTTCAGTTCTTCTTGACAAATCCCCAGTGTTAATCTTCTTTTCCCTCTTTTTCTTTTCTTTTCGTGGTACTGGGGAGGGAACCTAGGGCCTTGCACTTGCTAGGCAAGTATTCTACCACTGAGCTACACCCCCAGCCCTTTCAGTGTCAATCTATTTTTTTTTTGTGTGGTCCTGGGGATCGAACCCAGGGATATTCTACCTCTAAGCTACACCCCCAGCCCTTTTTATTCTTTATTTTGAAACGGGATTTCACTGAGGGTCTCACTAAGTTGCTGAGGCTGGCCTTGAACCTGCAACCTTCCTGTTTCAGCCTCCCAAGTACTGGGATTACAGGCATGTGCCACCATGCCCAGCTAGTGTTAATCTTAAAGACTGAGTAAAACAGAATCCAACTGTTTTTCGTCTGTATGATTCTATACTTTTGATAGTTAAGCCTTATTACCTTTTTACTGTACCTTTGTATAGTTAGCAATCAATAAGTTTTGAGCTATCTGAGAGACATAATCTAGTAGTATGATAAAAGCATACATAATTATTTTCTGATTGAATGCTTAACAGAGTTGCTGATTTCTTAAAGACTCTAGTCTGCAATACTATGCTCTTTGGTGAAACAGTGTTCTGAAATTTGTGAACATTTTTTATTTTCGTAATTTTTTTGGTCTCTCAGTTGGACTTTGATTTCTCTTTGGCTTCTTATACCACCAGCCCATTCAGAAAAAAAGTGTTTAATAAATTTTCAAATGTCTTTTGACTTAAATTATAAACATTTACATCTGGAAATTAAGGAACTTTCTGAAATTTAATTTAGCCTATGTGAAAAACAAAGCAATGTGCAGGGCAAGAGTAGTGGATTACTTATTCCTCATTCGGCCACGCCTTTTCTAAACATTTTTCACACCGTTGCCTTGAGAAAGATTCATTATACTAATCCATCAAGCTTTAGCTTCTTCTTAATTATTTTTCTCAAATGTCATAACTCCCTGGTGGCTTGGTGCCATCCGTCATTACTGACTCCAGAAGTGAACATGAATGATTTGTTGACATACAGGTGCCACAAGCTCAGTTACCTTCAAAAATTATTATCTTCAAAACTTGTGCAAGTGGCCACAAATTGCTGACTAATACCTTTAAAGATGGTCATTGAAGTCAGTACTGTTTCAGAATTAGGGAAACGTTTTCAGTTCTCTTTGAGAAATCCTAAGTGTTTACCTCAGAGATTGAGCAAAACAGGCCCACTGTTTTTTTCTTTTTCTTTTTTCAACTTTGTGTGACTCTGCATGAAATCTCTGAGCATTTAGGTGTCCCTTCCTTCCTTCCTTCCTTCCTTCCTTCCTTCCTTCTTCCTTCCTTTCTTCCTTCCCTCCCTCCCTCCCTCCCTCTCCCCTCTCTCCCTCCCTTCCTTTCTATCCCACCTCAGGTTTATTTGTACAAACAACACAGAAGGACACCAGCCCCTTGCCGATGGCAACCCAGGGATCACACCAGTCCTCTGTCCTCACATTTGCAGAGGCCTTTACTGTGCAGCCTTCACAGGGACCTGCACACCTTTGGGAACTGCAGCTGGAGCTGCAGCCGAAGTTGGAGCTGTGACCTGGGCCTTGGTTTGGGCTTTAGCCCGGGTCTTGGTTTGAGCCTTGGCCTTTGGTCAGCCGAACCTGTGGCCCTTGGCAATGCGGGCACGAAGATGCTTGCTGAGCTTGGGGTGGGCAATGAGGGCGAGTCGATCAAGCTTGCGGCTGACACTCTTCAGGATCTCAGGCTTAGCCTCCTTGGGCTTTACCAGGGCCTTGATGGCCTGGGCAGGCGCGCTCATGGCCTTGGCGTTGTTGGCCTGCATCTTCCTTAGGCCCTTCTTCTTGTGCTTCTTGGTAAATGTAATTTTTCTCAGGAACTTGTGATCTACCCCCTTAAGAGATTCATATCTTCGTGATTGGGGTTTCTTGATGCCATTTCTGTGCCATTTTTGGGACTGGTTGTGAGTGGTGTGGTTCTTGGACTTGGCCATGTCTGCACTGTAAACCGCGGCTCCTGAAGCTCCTGGAACTGGAAACGTACTTGCATATTTTAAGCAACATATTCCAGTATGATTCTGTCCTCATTTTCGTCCTCTTCATCCTCATCCTCATCCTCGTCCTTGTCCTCCTCCTCTCCCTGCCCTCCATCTTTCTTTCTCCTCCCCCTCCCCTCTCTCCCTCCTGCTCCCTCTTCCCCTCCTCCTCCTCATACTGGGAATTGAGCCCAGGAGCATTATTCCCCTGAGCTACACACCAGCCCTTTTTATTTTTTATTTTGAAACAGGGTCTTGCTAAGTTGCTGAGGCTGGCCTTGAACTGTACTTGAAGCCTCCCAGGTACTGGGATTACAGGCATGTGCACTGTGCCCAGCTTCCTTTCTGAACATGGCATGTGTTTTATTTTGTGTGTGACTCGCTTCTGGTAAGGACCTCTCTCTGTGGTTCTTGGGTTGAGATCACTCATAGTTTTGAATTTCTAGAGTTTTGTTCTTGTAAAGTGATTTTAGAAACGCACTCTGAAATTCTGAATATTTATCAGCTGATGAGAACTTTTGTTATGGATAATGAATTTACATAGAAGTAAAAATTATTATGCTTTTCATGCTGTGTATCTATATCTTAGCATAAATTGTAGGCAGTTGTCTATTTTTATCTCTGGCATTTCTATTGGATATTTCCACTGGGATGTTCCATTGTGACATTAGACTCAATATACCCACAACTCTCTATATCATCTTTCCTTCTAATTCTTTTCTCCCTGATAACTCTAATTTTGATTCCACTGTGAAATTTTAGAATTTTTATTTACCCTGTCTTAGCTCGTTAAAGTCTAATATGTAACCAAATCTTGTCTTTTAGATTCTTCAATTCTCCTGAGATTACCTCCATCCAGAAAAATTTCAATTTATCCCTAAATTGCAGCAGTAGTCTCCATCCCCAGCATTCTAACCCACCTTGCATGCAGACTAATAATAACTTACTTATGCAACTCTAAAGCCTAAGCTTTAGAGTTCCCTGTGGTCCTTTGGGTTAATCTATACTCCTCAGAGATGCTCTTGAGACTCTCCAAGACCTGACCCTATTCCACACGTCCAGCCTTGTCTCTGTCACTCTCCAAGGTATGTTATTCACTCTGCCAGATCTGGATTCATGACTTCATGTATCTTATGGTCAATTCTTTTACTTTCCCTTTATTTGTATCAGCTTCATTTTTGCCTACTCAAATCCTTCCTCTAAAATTCAAGCTTTGTCACCTTATTGAACTTAAATAGCTTTACTATTATAATTATTATGGATTGAACCCAGGAGCATTTTATCACTGAGCTACACCCCTAGGCCTTTCTATTTTTTTTTTTTTTACTTTGAGACAGGTCTCACTAAAGTTGCTGAGGCTGGCCTTGAACTTGCGATCTTTCTGTTTCAACCTCTTTTTTATTTTTTGTATGCTTTTATTGGTGCATTATAGTCTCACATCATAATGTAAATCATGTTGACAATGGCATACATGCACACAGCACTTTGTGTTCCCCCACCTCCCTATGTCCCCCCTTCCCAATACAGAGTACTGAGATTGACATTGGTATTTTCACATATGTACGCATAGTCAATGGTAGTAATTCCATGGAATTACAACCTAATATTTAAAAAATAAATAAAGATTGTAGGAGCAGACTTTTAACCCTACTGACAATGAAAATATTCCAGAAAATTATTTCTCAAAATTAAAGACAAAAATTATAAGATTTTAAAAAGAAGTAAAGGTCCTATGTTTTAGTGTGATGTTGGCTTCATAGAATGTGTTTGGGAGAGTCCTGTTTCTTTCTATTTCATGGAATAGATTGAGGAGTATTGGGATTAGTTCTTCTGTAAAGGTTTTATAAAATTCACTTGGGAAACCATCTGGACCTGGGCTTTTCTTTGATGGTAGCTCTTTATTGCTGCTTCAATCTCTTTAATTACTATTGGTCGATTTAAATTTTCTATATCTTCTTGATTCAACTTAGGAAGGTTGTATGTGTCTAGAAATTTGTCAATTTCTTCTAGGTTTTTCATTTCATTGGAGTATAGTTTTTCAAAGTAGTTTCTGATAATCCTCTGGATTTCTGTGCTGTTGGTGGTAATATCACCTTTTTCATCTATTAGTAATTTGGGTTGATTCTCTCTTTCTTTTGGTTAAGTTGGCTAGTGGTTTATCTATCTTGTTTATTTTTTTAAGGAACCAGCTTTTGATTTTGTTGATTTTTTGTATTTTTTTATTCTCTACTTCGTTGATTTCTGCTCTGATTTTAATAATTTCCTGTCTTCTACTAGCTTTGGGGTTAGACTGTTCCTGTTTTTCAAGGGATTTGAGGTGTGTCATTAGGTTATTTATTTGGTGATTTTCTGTTCTTATGTGGGCACTCAATGCTATGAATTTTCCTCTTAATACTGCCTTCAGAGTGTCCCAGAGATTTGATACGTTGTTTCTCTGTTTTCGTTTGTTTCTAGGAATTTCTTAATTTCTCCCCTTATTTCTTCTTTTACCCATTCCTCATTCAGCAGTGTGGTATTCAGTCTCCACGTGGTTATGAGGTTTCTCTTGGTCTTTTTATAGTTGATTTCTAGTTTCATTCCATTATGGTCTGAAAAGACGCAGGGGATTATGTCACATTTTTTGAACTTGCTAGTACTCACTTTGTGGCCTAGGATATGGTCTATTTTAGAGAAGGTTCCATGAGCAGCTGAAAAAATGTGAATTCAGCTGTAGTTGGGTGGAATTCTGTATGTGTCTACGAGGTCCATTTGGTTTATGGTGTTCCTTTGGTCTGAAGCATCTTTACTGACCTTTTGACTTGAAGATCAATCTAGTGGTGTGAGAGGTGTGTTGAAGTCTTCCAATATTATTGTATTGGGATCTATGTGTGATTTAATGTTGCAAAGAGTTTCTTTTATGAAAGTGGTTGCACCTATGTTTGGGGCATAAATGTTGGCTATTGTTATATCCTCTTGCTGGATTGTTCCTTTTACCAGTAAGAAATGACCTTCTTTGTCTCTTCTGATAAGTTTAGGTTTGAAGTCTAATTTGTCTGATATCATACTTGCTACTCCTGCTTGTTTTCGAGTTCTGCTAGCGTGGATTACCTTGCTCCACCCCTTCACCTTTAGTTTGTGCGTATCTTTACTTGTAAGGTGTGTTTCTTGCAGGCAGCATATAGATGGATTGTGATTTTTAATCCATTTTACCACCTTATGTCTTTTGATTGGGGAGTTGAGGCCATTTATATTCAGTGTGATTATTGAGAGATGGGTTTTCATTCCTAACATTTTGAGTTTTAATTTCTGTTTGAGATAGTGTTTTTTCTTTGCCTAGTTGTTTGTTTGATGGAAATCACTGTTTCTCTGGTTCTGGCATTTCCTTATTATTTCTTCTTTGTAATTAATCTCTTAGCATTTTCTCTAGTGCTGGTTTGGAAGACATAAAGTCTTTCAGCTTCTGTTTGTCATGGAAGGTTTTTATTTCTCCATCAAATTTGATAGATATCTTTGCTGGGTAGACAAATCTTGGCTGGAAGTTGTTTTCTTTCAGAGTTTGGAATATGTCGCTCCAGGCCTTCCTGACTTTCATGACTTGGTTTGGAAGGTCGGGAGTGATTCTTATTGGTTTGCCTCTGAATGTTGCTTGCTCATTTACTCTCGCTGCCTTTAAGATTCTCTCCTTGGCCTCTACCTTAGTCAGTTTGATTATTATGTGGCGTGGTGAACCTCTTCTCTGATCCTGTCTTTTGGGGGTTCTATATGTTCCCTGTACCTGTGTGTCGACCTTTCTTTCTATGTTTGGAAAATTTTCTAATATTACTTCTCTGAATAGATTATTGATTCCTTTCGTTTCAGCTTCTAATCCCTCTTCTATGCCTATTATTCTTATGTTTGCTCATTTAAGACTGGCTGAGATCTCTTCAATGTCGAATTCATGCTTTCAAATTATTTTTCTAATTTATATACTATTTTTGGAGAGGTCATCTTCCGAGAGTGAGATTCTGTTTTCCATGTGGTCTAGTCTATTGTTGATGGTCTGTATTGATGCCTTCATTTCAATTATTGCATCCATCACTACCTTCAGAGCTTCTTTTTGATTCCTGTTCAGGGTGTCAGATTCTTTGCTTATTTGATCCTTCATTACTTTCAGGCTCTCTCTGAATTATTTTCAGAAGTCCTGTATCATTTCCTCTATTGAAGTTCTGAATTGTCCTTCTGGCAATCTTTGCACTTCTTTAGTTGGCGGGTTCTGTTTTTGTGGGATTGTGGGGCTCGTTGTTTCTTTTCTTTTTTTTTTTTTTGCAGTGCCGGGGATTGAACGCAAGGGCGTTCTACCTCCGTGCTACGCCCCGGCCCTATTTTTTTTATGCTTTATTTTTGAAACCGGGTCTCACGAAGTTGCGGAGGGCCTCGCTAGGTAGAGAGAGAGAGAGAGAGAGAGAGAGAGAAAGATCGATCGATTGATCGATCGCACGCGCGCGCGCATGCGAGCTGAGGTTGGCCGAGAACCCGGATCCTCCGGTCTCCGCCCCCCAAAGTACTGGGATTACAAGCATGCGCCACCACACCCGGCTCGTTGTTTCTTTTCTATTCATCCTTTTCATGATTTCAGGTTTCTTATGTTTATACCTTTGTTGCTTTTGGTAGCTCTCTCTCTCTCGCTCTATAGGTATCCTATGTCTAATCTCTCTCCCTTTATAGTTTCTTATTCTGGAGTTAGATAGTTGCTACTAGGTGAGCCTTAAAGGTGAATAGCCTTTACTGAATGGTTATTCTCACTTGCTCGGTATAATGTCCATTTGCAGGCCCAATTCTTGGTTTCCTTCAGTGATTGGGACCCTTGCCTGGTGTCTCTCACTAACTGTGCAAGCAACCAGTGCCCCTATTGCCCCTCTCACTGCAAGCGTGGGTCTCCGCATTCTTCACTTGGGCTGTCCCTATGTCTCTCTCTGTTTACACCTATGGCAGGTGTCACCAGCAGGGGGTCCCAGGCTTGTGTCTCTTTTTGCCTACAGAAGCAGCGGGTGTCGCTTTGCCCCGATTCTGTGCAAACACGGAACTCCATGTTTTCCACAGAGAGGGCTGGTTTGGTCCAATTTTCCCCAGGTACCACAGCTGTATGTCCTGTGGCAATCCCTGGGGACTCTATGATGGTGCTGCGACCCGCGGGATGCAAGTCTGTCCCACCCAAATGTCACCAGGGACTGTCTGATTATCCACACGTCTACTGCGTCCCGCAGCAGACCCCACTCCCACCTCTGCTGGAGCAATCCGCACCGTCTCAGTCGCGGCGAGTCCCTGTAGCTGTGCTGGGTGGTCTCCCCCTGGGGCAGCTCATTGACTTACGGTGTTGTTGAGCGTTGCTGTTAATCTCTAGGGGAGGGGATGGGCTCAGCCACTACCGCAGGTTCTGGTCAGGCCTCTAGGCCCTGGGGACTCTGCCAATTGTGGATTGAACTGCTGCTTGCTTTTGTCGCTGATGCTCTGTAGTGCTGGTTTCAGAAGAGCTCCCTGGCTTCTTTGTTGGTCTGCAGAAGCTGCAATGCTGGTTGCCATCGGCGTGGTCTGACCTAGATGGCGCCGCTGCTACTTCTGCCGATGCAGCAGTTCAGGTCTGTGTCGTGCGTGGAGCGAGTCGCTGCTCACCTTCACTGCTGCTATTCTGCAGATGCTGGGTTCACAATAGGTCGCTGGCATCTCCATTGATCTTGTGTAGAAGCCACAATGCTGGTAGCCGCTGATAAAGTCCTGCCAAGATGGCGCTGCTGCGGCCGCTGTCGATGCTGCCGTTTGGTCTCTTTTGAGTGTGGAGTGAGCCGCTGCTTGCCTTCGTCTATCTTTCTCAACCTTTTGAGTTGCTGGGATTACAGGTATGTGCCTGTTAATAGCATTATTGAGTAGATACAAAACAATATTTATAAAATATGTACAACATATTAAGAAAAAGAATTCAAGCGCACCAAGTGCTGTGTGCATGTAGGTCCCTATCACTCTGAACTACATTATGTTGTGAGACTACAATGCACCAATAAAAGTATATAAAAATAAATAATTAAAAAAGGAAAAAGAATTCAACAAATACCTGTGAACCATACCCAGTTTGAAAGAAAACACTGTCTGACAACAGAGAACCCTCAGTGGTGCAAGGGAAGGGGTACAAGGGAAGGGGAAGGGTAAGAAAGAAGTGAATCTATGGAATTACTGTCATAAACAATGTGTACATATGAGATTATACCAACATCATTCTCAGTGCTACATGTGGGGGGGGAGGGGGGAGGGACACCAAGAGCTGTGTGCATGTATGTTAACACCAAACTGATACTCATGGCGATGTGAGACTACAATGCACCAATAAAAACATAAAAAAAGAAAGAAAACACTGTCATTACCAGTATGTTGAGTCATCTGTGTGTCTGTACCCCAACTCCCTCCTTTCTGTCCCCTGAGTTTTGTGTTTCTATTTTACTAGCTTTCCTTTTTAATTTTACCTTAGATTGCTTGTGTCACTAAACTCTACATTATTTTATAGTGGAACATGTTTTTGAATTTTACATAAGTAAAATATTTACATAAGTAAAATATTTTGCTTACATAAGTATACTTATGTATACATAAGTATAATATAGTTATAATAAAATTTTTTTGCGGTACCTGGGATTGAACCCAAGGGTGTTCTACCTCCGAAGTACACCCCCGGCCCTATTTTTTATCCTTTATTTTGAAATCAGGTCTCACGAAGGTGTGGAGGGCCTCACTAAGTAGCTGAGGCTGGCTGTGAACCTGTGATCCTCTGGTCTCAGCCTCCCAAGTACTGGGATTACAAGCGTGCACCACCATGCCCGGCTAATAAATATTTATATATTCTTTGGCAACTTGCTTTTTAAAATATGTCCCTGAAATTCATCCTTATTGTTGCATGTGTTTTAACTTATCAATTTTCTCTGGTGTATTGGATTCTATTCTGATAAAGGAATCCACTATTTATTATCCATTGCACTATTGATGGTCACTTGAGATTAAAATTATTTTTTTGGCATTATAATCAGTGCTTTTGCTAGTTTGGATCTGGGATATTCTCCAAAGGCCCATGTGTTGGAGGCTTGGTCCCCAACCTGTGGTGCTACTGGGAGATGGCGGAACCATTAAGAGGTGAGGCCTAGATTCTGGAGCCCTGATCTCTTGCTCTCTTTGTGCTTTCTGGCCATGAGGTGAGCAGCTTTACTCTGCCATGATGTACTGCCTTATCAAGGCCCAGAAGCAACGGGGCCAATTGATCATGAACTGAAACCTGCAAAACTGTGAACCCAAACCTTTTCTCTTTATAAGTTTATTATTTCAGGAATTTGTTATAGTAACCGAAAGCTGACAGTTTTTGAACATGTTTCCTGGTGCAGGCATGCACACATTTCACTAGGCTATGGAGTGAGGAGGGCTTAGATTAGAACTGTGTACTTAAATAGTCAGAGTATATAGTAGGACTCAATGAATATTTGTTGAGAGGAGCTGCTGAGTCATAGGGGATCCTCTTCAACTGTAGAAATCATGTAACTATAACAATGCCAACTGTTTTCCTGGAGTCTAGGGAAATTTCTACTGCCTGGATGGAAATTCTCAACTTCCACCCATTTACCATACCTAATACTCTACATGTATATGCACATTCATAAAACAAGTTCTTGTTGTGAGCCAGGCATGCATGGCTTTAGGGCCATGGAGGAACTTCCAGCTGGTAGGAGAAATAGATGAGTGACAGAGACAGACGATACCCAGGGATAAGTACTCAGTTGGAACATGGCTCAGCTCCAGCACCTCCACCCCCTTAGGAAGCCCTATTTGATCTTTAGTTCCCCACCTTCTCTTCCCAGTCCAGAAGCAGTTCGATATCCCTTCTCCATGATGCCCTGGTGGCATCCTGTGTTTATAATGTCTATCCTTGTAGTTACTATTATGTGTTGTAATGATGTAAGTATATGTCTCCTTTGCCAGACTGTGGAGGCTTTGGGGGCAAAAATGATGTTTCCTTCATCTTTGATCCTCCAGTGCTGGGCATGAGGACTGGTACTCAAAAACTGTTTGTTGAATAAAAAATAAATAGTACTAAATAATATGCACAAATGGGGGGCAACTGTACTTGTTTGGGACAACTGAGGAAGTTTTCACAGATAAGGCAACTTTTGAGTTGGATCTTGAAGAATGAATAGGAGTTTGCTGGGTGGAGAAGGTGGAAAAGAGAGGAAAAAGAAAAATACTACTAAGGGAAAGAAAAAAAAATGAACCATGGCATTAAGAGCTTGGGCTCTGGAGCTGGATTAGCTAGGTTGGAAACTTGAAAAGTTCACTTGGCAGCTGCCCTGGACAAGTTATTTAATTGTTTAGTGCCTCAGTTTCCTCACTGGTAAAATGAAGATAGTAATGGTCTACCCTATAGGGTCACAGTGAGTATGGAATTAGTCGACATATACAAAATGCTTGGACAGTGCCCAGCATGCAGTTAATGGAGAGTGGTAAGGGCCAGTGCAGGGAGCAATGGGAAGTTCCGTGTGGCTGGAATGTAGGGCACATGTGCAGGCAGGGCCTGGGACAGTTGGCAGGAAAGAGGAAGCGGGAGCTAAGTAGGTTGGAGCCAGATGGCAGAGGGTGTAGCAGGCCATGGTAAACATGCGTGGCCACGGGGAGGAAATGGAGCGTGTGTTTGCAAAGTGCTGGGAGGATGTGATCTGAATTTAGGAGGTGTGCCAACGGTGTGGAGGCCACACTGATGGAGGCTGAGACAGGTCGAAAGAAAAACTTTTTCCAGCTTTTCTCACGGCCACCCACAAGAACAAGCGACTTTCACAGCATGACGTCGGCACACAACACATAAACATTTATAAGTAACATAAAACGTTTGTAAAATGGCATTCATAACTTATTAACTCTATTATAAACAATACCATATATTATTTAGAATAACTCACCATTCCTATGTAACAAGTACTTTGATCTTTTTTCCATTCTATTCCACGTAAGAATGCTGATTGTGTCTCAGTATTTTTAGCTAATAGGTCACACCTGCAGGTGGAAAAACACTGCCTTCAACTGACTACAGGTTTATACCTTCTAATTTGATTAACTTTTTGTCTTCAGTTAAGCGTCATACTTTTTTTTTTAACTTAGTTTATCTTCTTTGCTTCTTCCTTTCCTTGTTTCCTTTTTCCTTTCATAGTAAATGTAGTTGCAAATGTCTCCCCACGTTTTGAATTGAACAGTGTCAAAAGGAAACCATTTAAATGTGATGTAATAATAGCTTCTAGGACATTTATTGTATTTAGATAGGTGTAAGTTGGAAATAAACCAATTACAGTGCTGCTTTGACAAATGTCTCAGTGAAAATCTTCCTCGACCAGAGTTTCGATTTTATATGACTTCAACTGCTTGATAAAAATAATGTACTCATAAAAACAATCCTTTTAGGTCTTGGGATATACTCGAACTCTGAAGGAAATGAGTTAGGATAATGGAAATAGTTTCTTATAGAACTTACCCTTGATTTTATTACTTCTTTTTGATCCAGTTTTAAACTCATGACTGGAAAGACAAATAGGATAGCCTTATAGTCTTGTTTTTGGTCATTTTAGTTACATACAAATTGTAATATCTGGAGTGATTATTTTGTGGTATTGGGAATTGAACCCAATTCTACCTCTGAGCTATACCCCAGCCCTACTTTATTTTTTTTTATTTTGAAATAAGGTCTCACTAAGTTGCAGAGGGCCTCACCAAGTTGCTGAGGCTGATGGTGAACCTGCGATCCTCCTGTCTCAGCCTCCCAAATACTGGGATTACAGGCATACACCACCACACCTGTCTTCTGGGGTGATTTTTAAAAGCTCCAAGTTAAAACCATTGAATTTTAGCTTTTTGTATTTTTTACTCATTCTGGTTTTGAATTATACCATTCCAAATGACTACTGAGAATCTAATAGGTGGGATATGATGTGCTTGTTTACATAGAAGGGAAGGTCCAACAGTGTGCTCTGAGCGGGGCAAATGTCCGTGGAGTACCTTGTAGTTGGTCACCTTGTGATATATGGGATGAGGGACCAGGTTCCTAAATCAAGTCCTTGGTCATTGCCTTCATAGAGCAGTAATGAGGTAGTGAAAACTGTACTTAATGGATAGGCCATAAAGTTTGTTCACCCTAGTAGTATAACATCACTGCCTTTAATTAAGGATGTAAAATAAGAGCCATGAGCCAGGTGTGGTGGCGCACGCTTGTAATCCCAGTACTTGGGAGGCTGAGACTGGAGGATCCAGGTTCGTGGCCAGCCTCAGCTACTTAGTGAGGCCCTCCACAACTTAGCGAGACACTGTTTCAAAATAAAGAATAAAAAATAGGGCTGGGGGTATAGCTCGGAGGCAAAATGCTCCTGGGTTCAATCTCCAGTACCACACACACAAAAAAAGAAAAATAAGAGCAATGGATAACTGTACTTAGCCCTAGTCCTACCCACTCCCTTCTTCACCAAACACAGCTTCTCACATGCCAGCCCTGCCTTTTGAGCAGATGGTGGTCTGTCTCAATTTCATCCTCCAGGTGGGTCTAGAAGTCCAGGAGCTGTGTGTGGGGCCTGCATTCTGCCTCATGCTCTCTCTGTGGACCTGAAGGAGCTGTTTTTTTTTCTTTGTATGTGGTAGTGGGGATTGAAACCAGAGGCATTTTACCCCCGAGCTCTAAGCTATACCCCCAGCCCTTTAAAAAATATTTTTTGTTAGGAAACAGGGTCTTGCTAGGTTGCTAAGAGTTTTGCTATGTTGCTGAGGCTGGCCTCAAAGCTGTGATTCTCCTGTCTCAGCCTCCCAAGTACCAGGTTAACAGGCATGCGCCACCATGCTCTCTGGGAGCTGAGTCTTTAGGGTGCTGACCTGAACTTGGTTGAAGAAAGCTGAGTCGGGAGTTGGCCTCTGACTCTGTTGGGCTGGCTTCCAGAGATGTTTTCTGAGGGTGGGATGAAATTAGCCAAAGATAAGAGATGAAACCAAGAGTTATTTGACTATATTAGTGCGATGGACCGGTGTCGCGGTTGCTGCTTGCTGAAGTCCCTCACATGAACAACTCTGGGTCCAAGATTATTATTTTAATATTGGGGTCAGCCGGAGAGGAGGCAACTCGAGAATCTCCTGCCCCCAGCAGCCAGTGCCCTGCCTTTATTGAAAGTTTAGACAAAGCATCATAAAAACAACTAAACACAGAAACCAGCGAGTATCACAGGTCCAGATAAAGACAGGCAGCAAGGTATGGTCGTTAAACAATTGAGGGGAAGGGGGAGTTAAACATTAGTAGATGGAGAAGACATCAAAGTCCACACGCTATCGATCCCATCAGGTCCCAGGGTATTTGTCTGTTTGCAGACGGATTCCACTGGACCAGGCAC
>PVJS01042650.1:0-17419 GCA_004027185.1 Glis glis
CGGCCCTATTTTTTTATACTTTATTTTGAAACCGGGTCTCACGAAGTTGCGGAGGGCCTCACTAGGTAGGTAGAGAGAGAGAGACAGGGAGAGAGAGAGAGAGAGGAGAGAGAGAGAGAGAGAGCGAGAGAGAGCTGAGGCTGGCCGCAAACCCGGATCCTCCGGTCTCCGCCTCCCAAAGTACTGGGATTACAAGCGTGTGTCACCACGCCCAGCCTGTTTTACCTCTTTCAGTGAGTATTCATTTGTTCTGCCACAGAAATATTAGTGTGTTAGATTCTGGGTGCTATTTCAGACTCTGACTGGGGCGGGGGTTGTTATGCAGTATAAGATTTATGCATCATTAGACCTGTTTAAAATCAGAAAAATTCCAAGTTTCATATCACTTCTGTCCACCAGCAGATAAAGACTTTTATTATCCTTCTCCCCTCTCTGCCCTCAATGTACAGATGAGGAAACTGAACCATAAGTAGTGGCTCCTGAGTCTGTTAGGTAGTTAGATTAGAGATGAGCAGGGTGGGGGAAGGAAGGGGCCAGCCCTCACGAGAAGAGGCAATTTTAGACACTGCCCCTCCCCCCCAAGGGTTAGGCCCTGGGGAAAGTTTCCAGAATGGTACACTAAGCTGTGGTGTGAAAAGAGATAGTTTCCTCCCCCAAATGCTTATACATGAGGGGAAGGTTTCTAGAGTAAATAAATCCCACCTGGCAGAAAACTTGCCGCCCTATTCCACTTCTGGAAATGGACCATTCTAGATCCTTTCTCTGGACTGTACCCCTTTATCATGGCCTTCTCTTAAAACTGTACCCTACTTCCCTAAATAAACCTCTTAGATTCACCTGTTTGTGCTTTCTGTTTGAGACCTTTCCTTCGGGAAGCAAGAACTGAGAATGAGAGAGCACTGCCCTATAATATTTATTTCTAGGAGATTATCACCCTTTACAAAGTTCAAACCCAGGCATGATAGGGATAGAATCTGTTTGAAGCCATCCTGCTATACAGCCTTAAAAAGAAGCATTGAAAACTTCACAGGAATCAGTATTATGATGCTTTTTATCTAATAACACTCTAGTCAAGAAATGGAAATTCAGATTTGAATGGAATTATTTCGCCACGTTAAATGCCATCCTAAACATAAATGGCCATGGGTTTATTGTGGATCTTGCCAGAACTGATTGTCCCATCTTCAACCTGATGGTCTGCTCTCCTTTGGACTTCTTAAAAATTCGAAAGCTTGTGTGCTTCCTTTTTTTATACTTTTGTTGGTACATTGTAATTATACATCATAGCTTGATCCAAAGTGATACAAATATACATGCACGCAACACTTGGTGTATCTCCCTCCTCATCCCAACCCGCTCCTCCCTCCCTGTACAGCACTTGGTGTATCTCCCTCCTCATCCCAGCCCGCTCCTCCCTCCCTGTACGTGTTAGTGAGATTGGCAGTGATACCTTCATATATGGACATAACCTTATTTGAACTGTTTCCTTCCTCAAACCTCCTCTCCCCCTCCTGACTCTCTCCCCCAATCCCCTTCCACTCTTCTACTCCTCTTTCTCTCTTCATTTATCTGAAGTCCCTTTTGTTTCCTATTTTCTCTCTAGCTTCCACATATGAGAGAAAACATGTGACCCTTGACTCTCTGAGACTGGCTGATCTCACTTAGCACCGTATTCTCTAGTTCCACCCATTATCCTGCAAACAACATAATTTTGTCTTCTTTATGGCTGAGTAGAATTCCATTGTGTGTATAGACCACATTTTCTTTATCTGCTCATCTGTCGACAGACACCTGGGTTAGTTCCAAGCTCAACTGCGTGCTTCTTTCCAAAGTGTGCTGTTGGGAGAAGGAGCCAAGGTTGCTGCTGAGGTGAGCGATGCCCTGGGGTGCTCTGAACAAAGGCGCTCCTCGCACCAGAGGACTGTAAACTGGCACCAGCCATCAGTTGGACTGTAAACAAATGTCCTCACATACTATCAGGTTACCTATTATCAGTGGATAGTTATTTTATATATCATTCTTGATGTAGACAGTGGGTAATATAGTTTAAAGGGAACATTCAGAAAAATATAGGTAGACAAAATAATACTCAAGTCATTAATATGCCCTCTTTAGTCAGCAGAATTTGTGGATTAGTGAGCAAGAACTTCTTGAACTCTGAATTCTGTTATGTTCTTCTATCAGCTACTATTAACACATCCTAGAACTTGATGCTATTAAAAATATTTTCCCAGCCGGGCATGGTGGCCCACGCTGGTAATCCCAGTACTTGGGAGGCTGAGACAGGAGGATTGCAGGGTTGAGGCCAGCCTCAGTGACTTAGTGAGACCCTGTTTCGAATTAAAAAATAAAATAGGGCTGGAGGTCTAGCTCAGAGGTAGAACTCCCCTGGGTTCAATCCCCAGTACCATTCACACACAAAATTTCCCTAAACTGTCAGTGGGAATAAGTTTCAGGAGTAACTTTTAAGATAAGAAATAGCCAAGTCTTACAATGTGTGCGTATCTATCTACCTACCTATCATCCATCTATCTGTCTATCACCTATCTTTTTTCTATCTACCTACCTACCTTACAAATAGATACATAAAAGCTTTTAGATATTAATCATGTGTTTTCTTCTTCTTTATTCTCTGGATCTTTAAAATATCAAAGCCAGTGATATAAGATCACAAGAGAAAATCAGTTAAATATGCAATGAAAAATGCTTTTTAGGTAAGGAAATAGACTAGTACATCATGTACACGATGCTTCTTTAATTATGCATTTCACACATTTATTTAAAGGTCGCCCCATAGAATTTGTTGCCAATAAACCAACAGTTTCAATTCCTAGAGTACTGAGTTTATTTGTCCACTGGGTTGTCGCTGTGGCTGTGTCAAACACTCGCCTTACAGACATGAGCAAGATCGTCCCGTCTGAAGAGACTTTACCTAGGGAGGGGATGTGACTGGGGCTTCTGGGACTTGGGAGATGAAGAGGAGCAGCATCCAAATCCACTGGTGTGTCCAGAAATGCTTCCCACAGGAGGCCATGCCAACATCTATCTTAAGAGTGGGTTGAGTAAAGAAAGGGGCATTGGAGAAGGGCTTCCGTGGTAGAGGAGTCAAGAGAGAGATCTGAAACGAGCGCAGAACCACTAGTTGCTAACCCACGTGTTCTAGGAATACAACATTTGAATGGGAGAACAGTGGGCGAGGCTTCTAAGGAATTAGGGAGGAGCTGAATCCAAAGATCCACGTAGATCCCTCCAGGTTACTTGGGACACCACTTTCCCGTTCTTTTTAAATAAACAGGGTGTGACTATGGTGCACTGATCTATTTATTGGGGAAACCAACCAATCCCTATTTGGTTTCTAAACATATAGTTTATTTCTCTCCCAATATCTTAGAAAAAGTGGAAACAAAAGAACGCAGTGTTGACTAGGGAAGTCACTTCTGTTATCCACGCTCTTCCCTTCCTGGCTCCTGCCGAGGAACTGGCAAGAGACGTTCAGGACCAAGGACAGTGGCCGGGCCCTGGTTCTTCATTTGCAGTCTTTGCAGGGAGAGGCCGCAGTGGGCTGCCTGGAATGGCCCTGCCCTCCTAGCTGGGTAGTTCTCCTCCTCACTGTCTGCTTTGTTCGTCCACAAATGGGCCCCCCTTAGCCATGGCGGCATCAAAATACAAAGTCTGCGACTCGTGCATGGGCTTCATAGAAGAGGGGCAAAGAAGCCGGGCGTGGTGGCACACGCTTGTAATCCCAGTACTTTGGGAGGCAGAGACCAGAGGATCCGGGTTTGTGTCTCGCTCTCTCTTTCCCTGTCTCTCTCTCTCTCTTTCTCTCTCTCTCTCTCTACTTAGTGAGGTCCTCTGCAACTTCGTGAGACCGGTTTCAAAATAAAGTATAAAAAATAGGGACGGGGGTGTAGCGCGGAGGTAGAACGCCCCTGCGTTCAATCCCTGGTACCGCAAAAAAGAAGAGGGGCAAAGAGACCTTCCTGGCCTCTGTGGGCTGCCTCCTACCTGGGCAGGTGAGGATTCTATTTTGTCCTCCCATGTTTCCAGCCTTGCAAAGGGAGTTCTTGGGGTTTGAGGCAAAAGTCATCCAACCTTGTCCTTTGCACATGCATATCTTTTGGAAACTCTGCAGGAAGGCATGGCCGACAGGATGAAATATTTAGCATTCAGAGTTCTCTTACTCTTTGTTGATCTTTTTTAGAACATATTCTCAATGGAGGTAATATGGCCATCTAGAAGGCAAAATGGTGTTCCTTTGGGACAAGAAAAACATACTCTTTTGATGTTTAAAGCACAAATATACATGTAACACATATATCAGTGTGCAGTATATCAATGATATTAAATTTAATAGGGGAAATATCAAATAAGGCTCTTTAGGGGGCAATAAGGAAACAAAGGTTGAGAAACACTTCATAAAAGTATTGGCATAAAAGTAACAGTATTAGCAGGGCCTGGTGGCACATGCCTGTAACCCAGTGCTTGGGAGGCTGAGATAGAAGGATCACAGGTTTGAGGCCAGCCTCAACTTTAGTGAGACCCTGTTTCAAAGCAAAGAGTGTTAAAAAAGAGCTGGGAGTGTGATTTGGAAGTAGAATGCCCCTGGGTTCAATCCCCAGTACCACCACCACCAAAAAAAAAAAAAAAAAAAAAAGCACAGTGTTATTGTCTCTGTCTCTGTCTCTCCCCTTCCCTCTCTTTCCCAGACAGTGCAAAGTTGGTTCCAGTGACTCACAATGTCACCACTACCCCAGTCTCTTTGTTGTCTTCTTTTTTACTTTTTGCTGTGCCATCTTTAGCACACGGCTTCCATCTGCAGGACTGCCTCGTGGTGTTAGGATGGTTGCTGCTGCTCCGCCCATCATGTGGCACTGATGGGGAGAAGTGAGGAGAGGAAGGGGGAGATGTGCACATCAGCTGAGTTAGACTCTTAAAGGAGCTACCCCGATGTCACTCAGCCATGTCTAGCGACATCTTACTGTCTAGAACTTGTGTGGACACCCCACTTACAAGGGTGGTCCATTTATCTACTGATGTGGGGCATGTTGCCACTCCTAACAGAACTGGGGTTCCATTAATAAGGAAGGGGAAGTGGCCACTGGGTCGGCAGCGAGCTGCCCTTTGGGGAGTCTCTTTCACCATTCATCTTCCGGGCAGCTCATCGGGGTCAGATCCAATCTGTGATGTGAACTGAGTGAGAGATAAACGTGTCTGTCACACCCAGGCTCATAACCCAGTGCTTTAAATTCTTGAGCAAGCTGACTTTGTGAATAAGCAAATAAAATGGGTTAAATATTTAAGGCAGTGAGTCTTTAAAAATTTTTGGTATTGGGGATCGAACCCAGGGGCATTCTACCTCTGAGCTAGACCCCAAGCCTTATTTCATTTTTATTTTGAAACAGGATCTTGCTAAGTTGCTGAGGGTCTTACTACGTTGATGAGGCTGGCCTCAAACCTGCTATCCTCCTATCTCAGCCTCTCAAGTACTGGAGTTATAGGTGTGCGACACCACGCCCATCAAGGTATTAAGTTCTTAAGAGTGTTTGCTGGTGGGGAGAGCACTCCAGAGTTTTAAACTGAGAAACGCCTTCATTTGGTGTATAGATCTCTGATAGAGAAACATTTTCTTTCTAAATGTTTCCGTGGGAACCATCAATTACTGATTAATTGGATTTAGTGCAAATAGATTGCTTAGAAAATTTGAGTTTCGTGAATAAAAGTAAATATTGAAATTCCTTAGATGGTAATAAACAGAAAGCAGAGTGTTTCCTGCAGTTGGATTTGCAACTATGTTTTTCAAACCAGATGATGCTGGTGCTGAATACTTAATTATAGGATAACCGGGAGCCGCAAAAAATGCGATTTTGTACAAATCCTTAAGTGACCATATTCCTAATGTGTGCCAATAATTTAGGGGGGGAGAGGAAACTGTGGTGGAAAATTTCCAATGAAATCTGTGAATTTTGGCAAAATCATTTCCTTCAGCAATTAAGGCGGCATCGTCATGGCGGGCAGGGGTCCAGGATCAGGCACGCCAGCCCTGAGATCTGAACAGCGCCTTGTGCTGGGGGGTGCGCTGTGTGACCTCAGTGCATCCTGGGCACCGTGGGCGGGACTTGTAGTCATCTGTCTGCCTTTGATTCTGTCTCTGTCTCTCTCTATCCCTCTTCTCTTTCTTCTTTCCCTGTCTTCCTTCTCCTCCCCCCTGCCTTTTGTTGGATGTTAATTTTGAAATGTTTAAAATAATAATCCTGCAGGGATTATTTTGAGGGACAGAAAATTGTACTTTGAAGATCAATTTTAAAAAATGTGTTCCTGGGTTGGGCATCGTGGCACACACCTATAATCTTAGTACTTGGGAGGAGAAGACATGAGGATCACAGATTTGAAGTCAGCCTCAGCAACTTAGTGAGACCCTCTTTCAAAATAAAAAGGGCTGGGGGTGTAGCTCAGAAGCAGATTGCCCCTGAGGTCAATCCCCAGTACCCCCCAAAAAAATCTATTTTTAAGAACTGATTTTTAAAAAATTATTTAAATCTGTTTTTTTTTCTTTCCAATTCCATTGCACATCTTTTGACAGTCAGTAATATTGGCCCACCTGGTATCCTGCATTTTGTAGTTTGGTGAATATTTTTGGGTCTTAAATGTTCATAAGTGAAAATTTTAATTTAGATGGCCTCCGCTAATTGTTGGTAGAGTTGAAAGTCATCTTACCGTTCTTTCTGTCTATGCAATGCTACTTTGCTGTTTGCCAGTTGGGCAATTCATTAGATATGGGATCTTTTTCCCTTGATGCTATGAATTTATGGAACAATTAGGCAGTGTTGAACATATTTATTTTATTATATTTTATTTTTTTTGAAGTACTGAGGATTGAACCCAGGGGCATTCTACCACCGAGCTACACCCCCAGTCCTATTTTTTATTCCTTATTTTGAAACAGGGCCTCATTAAGTAGCTGAGCCTGGCTGCGAGCCTGCGATCCTTCTGTCTCAGCCTCCCAAGTACTGGGATTACAAGCGTGCGCCACCACACCTGGCATAGTGTTGAACATATTTAATACCTGGGCAGTAGAAGAGGCTCTGGGGGACACACGGGGTTGAGGAGCAAACCTGTAGGAGCCCTGCGTGACCAGCGTTGAGAGCTTAGGGAGAGGCGTGTGTGGGCATCTTAAGGAAGGTTCTGGAGAAGAGGACATGGAGCTGAGTGCGAAAGACTAAGCAGGAGTTGGCTAGAGGGCGAAGTGGGGGGGATGGTGACCAGGGAGGAGACCTGCTTGTGCCCAGGCACGGAGCCTGAGAGCAGTAGGTGGACACAGAGACCCCGGAGGGCGGGCTGTTTTCCACGTGGTCTCCCGTTACACCTCCCGTGTCTAAAGCTGCTTTCAAAGGCCTGTGGGAGGGATGTAGTCATATTTGTTGAGATAAAGGATGACATGAGTATTAAGGAGCCCGACGCCTTTGATGTCCGCCTTTCCTGGGGGAGTGCTGAACAGTAAAAGAGGTTGCATGTGATGGCGTGATAGGAAGATTTGGATTTCATGCTGCATTTCATGGGGAGTCACTTACCGGTGTGCAGTCTGGGGACAGTGTGATAGGACAATGTCGCTGTCAACATTGGGTTGGAAGGTGGTTGAACTGGGTTCCAGGCAGGTGCTCGTGGGATGCTGACAGTGTCTACACGGGAGCTGGCAGCAGTTGGAGTGGGGCTGGAGGTCGAGAAGAGAGTTTGGGAAGTATTAAGAAGGTAGAATTAGCAGGACTTGGTGGCTAATTTGGGGTTGACATCAGGGAGGAGGGAGGCAGGATGGTGCCAAGTGTCCATCTTGGCTGACGCCTATGGGGACTGGTGGTATGGGTTATGACTGGGGACAAAAGAAGAAACACTTGTGGGGCAGATGACAATGAATTGAGTTATAGAGACATTGGGTTCAAGACTTCTAAGTGGGGAAGTTTGAGGGGTTCATGTGACTTTTGGGGGTTTGTTTTGGTACTGGGGATAGAACCCAGGGGCATTCTACCTCCGGGCTACACCACCAGTGCTTTTTAAAAAATTTTGAAGCAGGATCTCACTATGTTGCTGAGGATCTCACTAAGTGGCTGAGGCTGGCCGCGAACCTGCAATCCTTCTGTCTCAGCCTCCCAAGTACTGGGATTACAGGCAGGTGCCACCACACCCGGCTTAGTGTGACTTTGAGTTTCATATCTGGCTTACCCCTCTGGGGTCCCTTTACCAGTCTTTCAGTACGTTCCCCTCTTTGAGGGACCCGTCCAGTGTTGCTGTTTCTGAGAATCTTCATTCGTCACTCTTCCCCACTCTGTTCCTACTACTCTAGTCTCTTAGCTTCAACTCCCGGCTCCATCGATGACTATGGAATTCCTAACTCCAGACACGACTTTTGTTCTGAGCTCTTGCTATTCCGTGTGACCATGAATCTGTCGTCTCCATCCAGATTTTTCTAGGCACCTAAAGACCTAGATGTTCAAATATGCACCCCTTACCTTTCTGCCTCATTTCTCCCTCTCTCCTTCCTTCCTTCCTTCCTTCCTTCCTTCCTTCCTTCCTTCCTTCCTTCCTTCTTCCTTCTCTCTCTCTCTCTCTCTCTCTCTCTCTCTCTATTTTGTGCTGCTGGAGATTGAACCCAGGGACATTCTATCTCTGAGCTACACCCCCAGCCCTATTTTATTTTTTATTAGGAAACAGGGTCTCACTAAGTTGCTAAGGCTGCCTTCAAATATGCTATCCTCCTATCTCAGCCTCCCAAGTACTGGGATTACAGGTGTGTACCACCACGCCTGGCCCTCTTTTCTTTTAAAATGTAGCATAGTCTAATGGTCATCAGCACAGCTGCTAGAGTTTGAGTCCCAGATGTCAATTATTAGCTTTGTCACCCTCTGCAAATTGTGTGATTTTCTGTGCCTCAGTTTCCTCATCTGTGAAGTGAGCATAACAATATATCTACCTTAGGGTTATTAGGGACTGAGTCTATAACTTGTGAGATAGACTGGTGCGGGCACATGTATAAACATCAGGTATCGGTAGATGTTCCTGTTCTTCCTGTCCTGGTTAGTGGACCACTGTTTAACTAGCTACCCAAGCCAGAAATGTGAGGTTTCCTCAACTCTTCTATATCCGCACATCCCACAACAAAGTTAATCCTTAAATCCTATCATTTGTCTTCTTTCCATCTCCACCATCATAGCCTTGGACCCAAACTTTACTATCCTCTTCGTGTGTGTGTGTGTGAGTGTGTGTGTGGGTGCACGCGCGTGCATGCACACACTCATGCTCTACTGGGACATTATATTTCTGAGCTATACTCCCCACCCTATTTTATTTTTTTTTTAATTTTGAAACAGAATCGCACCAAGTTGCAGAGGACTTCCCTAAGTTGCTGAGGCTGGCTGCGCACCTGTGATCCTCCTGTCCCAGCCTCCCAAGTAGTGGGATGACAGGCAACTGCCACCATGCCCTGGAACTATCCTCTTCTTGGGTGACCCAGACTGGCTCGTGACTAGTCTCCCTGCCTGAAGTCTTTACCTTTTCCAACATTCTGTAGTTAGTCCCCAGTGATTTTTCTGAAATGCACATATGCTCACTTAAAACTCTCGGGTGTCTTCCTGAGCTCACAGAAAACAAACACAGCCCACAGGTGAAGCCACTGTGGGTCCAGCCCCGCTTCCTCCCTGCGGTAATCTGACCTTTCTCTGATCTTACAGTTCCCCGTGTCCTATGCGACTGCAGTTTCTCCCGTGTCTTTGAACATATTCTCCGTGGAATGCCTCCCACCTCAGGCGCCTTCTCTCAAATTCCTTGGGCAGATCATTCGGAGAGAACAGAGTTTCTGTGCTCTGTGTGGACGCTACCCCTCGCGTGGAGCTCGTCCATGGCCCGGTCATGCTGATGAGAATCATTTGCAAGGCGTTCTCTAAGACTGAGCTTACTTATCTTTGAGTGAATCAGCTAAGTGAATTCCCCTCTCGGAGAGTCTGAGTTAGACCCCCATCTGCAGCCACAGACACTGTGAAACACTTAGTTATTGCACGGATCACCTGGTTAATAGTCATTTCCATTTATTTGGAGGAGAGCCGTCTCTATAGGGATTTTATTTTCTACCAAAAGTGGTAAATTCCTTTCAGCTTTGTTGGCCAGTGTGCGCTCTTTTTTGAGGTTCCCATAGTATAATCATTTCCTACTGGAGCAATAATAATATTTCTTGGTAACTAAGTTTCTGGCACAGCCGATAAGAAATGTTATTGAGACGGTTCTTAGACCATAGTGTGGAAATCGTTTTCCACTTTGTGTCTAGGAGTCAGGAGGCTGGGAAAGAGTATTGATTCCTTGCTTGAAGAGTTAGGATGGGGCAGATTTATGCTTTATTGAGGGGGCCCAGAGAGAAGAAAGGCATTTGGATTCTAGCTCTAAGTGGCAGACAGAGGGGAGCGCTCCCTCTGCCCTGAGATCCACAGACCAACCGTAAATGAGGCGCTGAGATGTAAGATTGGAGCCAATTTACTAATGCCTGGTCTTCAGATTGCTCGACTTTTCAACTACTTCTTCTTCTTCTTCTTCTTCTTCTTCTTCTTCTTCTTCTTCTTCTTCTCTCTCTTTCTTTCTATCTCTCTGTCTCTGTCTCTCTCTTTCTCTCTCTCTCTCTTTCTCCCTCTTTCTCTTTCTCTCCCTCTCCCTCTCCCCCCCCTCCCCCTCTCTCTTTCTTTCTTATGGTACCAGGACCATTCTACCTCCAAGCTAAATCCCTCAGCCCTTTTCATTTTTTATTTTGAAACAGGGTCATGCTAAATTGCTGAGGCTGACCTTGAACCTGCGGTGCTCCTGTCTCAGCCTCCCAAATGCTGGGATTACAGTGTGCACAACCACGCCTGCCCACTCTTCTCACTCCTACATTGAAGGTTCGTTTTTTGGGGAAATGGCCTATGTGTTTATGGTTTAAAAGGGGTTTATGGCTTCTCATCTCTAGGCCATAAATTCTTCTTCTTCTTCTTCTTCTTCTTATTCTTATTCTTATTATTATTTTGGTGCTGGGGATTGAACCCAGGGGCATTCTACTTCTGAGCTGTACTCCCAGACCTATTTTAATTTTTTTTTTTTTGCGGTACCGGGGATTGAACGCAGGAGTGTTCTACCTCTGCGCTACACCCCCGGCCCTATTTTTTATACATTTATTTTGAAACCGGGTCTCATGAAGGCGGAGGGCCTCATTAAGGCGAGAAAGAAAGATAGAGAGACAGGGAGAGAGAGAGCGAGAGAGCTGAGGCTGGCCGCGAACCCGGATCCTCCGGTCTCTGCCTCCCAAAGTACTGGGATTACAAGCGTGCGCCACCACGCCCGGCTTCCTATTTTAATTTTAATTTTCGAAACAGGGTCTTATTAAGTTGCAGAGGGCCTCACTAAGTAGCTGAGGCTGGCCGGGAACCTGCGATCCTCCTGTCTCAGCCTTCCAAGTACTGAGATTACAAGCATGCGCCACCACACCTGGCAAGGTCATAAATTTAATGTATCATCTAAATTTAAACTAATACTAAAGGAACAATTTTTTTTGGTACTAGGAATTGTACCCAGGGGCATTTACTTCTGAGCTTCACCCCTGGCCCTTTTTGTTTTTTATTTTGAAACAGGGTCTTACTAAATTGCTAAGACTAGCCTTGAACCTACAATCCTCCTGTCTCAGCCTCCCAAGTACTGGGATTGCAGGTGTGTGCCATCATCACGCACAGCTCAGGAACAGTCATTTTTTCTGCATTAATGTAGTAAAGTAATTTCCCCATAAGATATAGTTAGGGGAGAAAACCAATGACCTAGTGCACAGAAAATAATAAAATTCAAGGGAATGATTGTGCACAGCGACTACTGACCATTTCAAGGCTGCTCGTGCCAGTGCCCTGGCGTGGTGCACGTGGAGGCAGGACTAAGCAGCCGAGTTTCCAAACCATCACAGCTGGGCAGCACCAAGAAGAGAGTTCAAGTGGGACCGGTGGCTCCTCAGAGCCAAATTCCAATCGTGAAATGTTAAAGTATTTTGTATAGGGATTTAGTGTGTGTGTGTGTGTGTGTGTGTGTGTGTGTGTGTGTGTGTTTTGTTTGTTTTTTGCTTTTTGTAAGAGAAAACTTCAGTATCAGCGAGAGCACTTGGTGACTATATTGTACCTATAATATAGAAATATTAACACATTGTTCTCTGGTTTTTAAAAATGTTGCCGTCATTCCAGTACCCAGGAGGCTGAGACAGAGGCTCGCAGGTTCTAAGCCAACCTCAGCAATTTAGTGAGGCTCTTAGCAACTTAGTGAGACCCTGTTTCCAAATAAAAAATAAAATAGGGCTGGGGGTGTAGCTCAAAGGTAGAATGACCCTGGGTTCGATCCCCAGCACCACAGAAAAATAAAAAGTTGCCATCCATGGTGTTTCATTCAATCCACACAACGTGGGCTGTAGTTAGGATCACTGAGTTTAGTAATAAAAGAAACTGAGGAGCCCGGTGTGGTGGCACGCACCTGTAATTCCAGTTCTTGGGAGGTTGAGATGGGAGGATTGCAGGTTCTAGGCCAGCCTTAGCAACTTAGCAAGACCCTCAGCAACCTGGTGAGACCCTGTTTCAAAATAAAAAAAAAATAAAATAAAATAGGGCTGTAGCTTGGAGGTAGAAGGTCCCTAGGTCCAATCCCCCAACCACAAAAAACAAAACCTCAAACAAAACACAACAAAAAGCAAAGAAACTGAGGTTTAGAGAGAGTTTTGCCCACCAGTGGTGCCGCGGGTATCCAAGGCAGGCTCTGTCTGGTTCCAGGTCCGTCCCCGCAGCTCTGGCAGCAGGAGCGCGCTGGGCAGATGGCTTCTCTGTGCTGGGTCATCAAAACGAGCCGTGCTCACCGTGCCAAACCAGCTACTCACTGCTCTTCAGAGAGAAATTGCTCTAGTGCCTCGGCGCACGCCAGAGACACCTGTGAAGCGGGCGAGACCCCCCACATAGCAAGGTCTGCTTACCTAGTCTTTTTATTTTTGGTGAGGATGTATGGGTTGCAGGTGGGACTGGCAAGAGCCGGTCAGTGTGAGCAAGTAAGAGCTGGGCCGGTTACTGGGATCCATTCATTACTCTGAATGCAAAATTCTGCTTGCTTAATAAAAAAACACAGGAAAGCCTTTGATGTACCTGAGCATTTACTTTTCAGCCAAACACAGTATTTGATATGTGCAATGTTAACTATATTCTGTCTTGCTTTAAAAATGTTCAAAGGAATTGCTACTAAATCTACATGAGAAATGTATAGTTAACACAGTTGTGTTGCAACAGGTCCCAGCATGAAGGTATGAAATGACTAAGCCTCCTTTCTTCCCTCTCCCTCCCCTCCCCCTCTCACCCTCCCTCCCTGTCTCCCAGGAAATATTTAATCATTTTGCTAAATGGGATTATGCAGGCATTTAACATCTGTGTATCTCTCTTTGGCATCTCCATCCTAGAACCTCACTCATCGTCCTCAGTTGAAGTAGACTCCCCTAACTCTTTATTCTGGAATTTTGTTTTTCCTTCATTCATTTTGAGTTTCAAATTAACCTCTTCCTTTTTGATTAAATTTTAAATGATTATCGAAACCATCCAAAGTAGGAATCACTCTACTATAGTTACTGAAGAATATTAGAAGAGTATGTATTTAGGTGTATTTATTTATTTATGTATTTTGGGGGAATACAGGAGGTTTATTTCGAAAAGTGAAGGCACTATATCAGAAAGGCTGTGAAGAAAAGGGGAGTGGGGTATTTAGATGTATTTAAAACATCATCATAAGGAATGTCTCAATCTCTAAACTCTAGTGGAGCCGGGTGTGGTAGTGCATGCTTGTAATCCCAGTACTTGGGAGGCTGAGACAGAAGGATTGCAGGTTCAAGATCAGCCTCAGCAACTTAGCAAGACTCTCAGCAATCTAGTGAGACCCTGTTTCCAAATAAAGAATAAAATAGCTCTTCTAAATGTGTTTTTTAAAAAACTGTGCGCAGCCAGGCATGGTGGTGCACACATGTAATACCAGTATTTGGGAGGCTGAGATGGGAGGATCACAGGTTTGAGGACAGCCTCAGCAAGTAGTGAGATTGTCATTAACCTAGTGAGACCCTGTTTCAAAATAAAAATAAAAAAATAGGGCTGGGGGTGTAGCTCGGAGCTAGAATTCCCCCAGGCTCAATCCCTAGTACCACAAAACAAAACCAAACAAAACCAAACCCCTGTGTGATAGGTATGTTTATGAATTCTTTGACACTGTAGAACCAATGATGATTCACCTGGCATTGCTGATGTAATTCTATATCATACTTTGCTGTAGTTTTATGGTTCTAGGGTATATTAACATGCTGTTTCCAACATGATCTTTATTTATCAAAAATTCCCAATTATCAGGGATGAGAAGAACCAAATTGGGGTGTGGTTTCTTGGTGTTAATTTCTACAGAAACAGTATTTACCTCCACCCGCTCCCACATTTTATGTGTCCCTTTTTTTTTGTGGTACTGGGGATTGAACCCAGGGGCATTCTACCTCCGGGCTACACCCCCAGCCCTATTTTTTATTCTTTATTTTGAAACAGGGTCTCACTAAGTTGCGGAGGGCCTCACTAAGTAGCTGAGGCTGGCCGCGAACCCGGATCCTCCTGTCTCAGCCTCCCAAGTACTGGGAATTACAAGTGTGTGCCACCATGCCCGGCTTGTGTGTCCCTTTATTGAAGAAAAATTTGGGGATATTTAGAAGACACAGTCTAATGTATCCTTTTAGTCATTATTTGATGGTGCTAATGTTGATCTTCAATCAGAGAGAGTCCTGCCTTTTTTCAATCATCAAAAACTTTAGAAGCCCGGCATGGAAGTGCATGCCTGTAATCCCAGTACTTGGGAGGCTGAGACAGGAGGATTATAGGTTTGAGGTCATTCTCATCAATGCAGCAAGACTCTCAGCAATGTAGTGAGACCCTGGTTCAAAAAACTAAATAGTAGCTGGGCGTGGTGAGACCCTGTTTCAAAAAAATAAAAAATAGTAGCAGGGCGTGGTGGCGCATACTTGTAATCCTAGTTCTTGAGAGGCTGAAACAGGAGGATTGCAGGTTCAAAGCCAGCCTTGGGAACTTAGCGAGACCCTGTTTCCAAATAAAAAATAAAATTGGGCTGGGGGGTTCAATCCTCTGAGTTCAATCCTCAGTATGAAAGAAAGAAGGAAGGAAGGAAGGAAAGAAAAAAAAGGAAGGAAGGAAGGAAGGAAGGAAGGAAAGAAGGAAGGAAGGAAGGAAGGAAGGAAGAAAGAAAGAGAAAAAGAAAGAAAGAAAGAAAGAAAGAAAGAAAGAAAGAAAGAAAGAAAGAAAAGAAAGAAAGAAAGAAAGAAAGAAAGACAGTCAGTCTGGGGGTGTAGCTCAGAGGTAGAATATCCCTGAGTTCAATCTCCAACACACACACACACACACACACACACACACACACACACACACACAATTTAGGGATTAATTTCAGCATCAAAAAATTTTTAATTAGCTGGGCGTGGTGGCGCACGCTTGTAATCTCAGTACTTTGGGAGGCGGAGACCGGAGGATCCGGGTTCGCAGCCAGTCTCAGCTACTTAGTGAGGCCCTCCGCAACTTTGTGAGACCCAGTTTCAAAATAAAGTATAAAAAATAGGGCCGGGGGTGTAGCGTGGAGGCAGAACGCCCCTGGGTTCGATCCCTGGTACCGAAAAAAAAAATTTTTTTAAATTAATGCTGACTCTCTGAAAGTGAAAATGAATTGAAAACACACAGAAACTTAATGCAAGCTTTTATTAATTTTTCTTTTTTAATACTTTCATTGGTGCATTATAGTCTCACATCATAATGCAGTTCATAGTGATAGGGACATAATGCACTTGTATGTATGACATATTTTGGTGAGGTTATTATGTTAATAATGACGTATCCAATATAAACCCCTCTTGCAGATGCTTCTTTTAGAGACGGGTCCAGCCTTCGTGAGGTTGGGGACAGAACGTTGCAAGGTTGGGAATTCAAAGAACGACTGTGGAACTTGACTTATGAATTGATAGATGATCAGAATTCCCTAATCTGTCATTTCTTGTCTTTTAGGGACTTTCTTCCTCGAGGGTCGGGCATCGTCACAAGACGACCTCTGGTGCTGCAGCTGGTCACTTCTAAAGCAGGTAAGGGCTGAGGGCGTTCACTGCGTGGATGAGACCGGCCCCTGGCACCTCTCATCTTCGTTCCTGGGTACCTGGTTATATAGACAGAAATGCTTTAGTGTTCACTCTGCTGTGGGCAGCTGCTTACCATTCTCTCCAGAACGTTCCCTTCCTTATTGCTCTGTTTGTCTATTTGTTTTGTTTTGTTTTGGTTTGGTACTGAGGATTGAACCCAGGGGCGTTCTACCTTCAAGCTATATCCCCAGTCCTTTTTACTTTTTTTTTTTTTTTAAAACAGGGTCTCACTAGGTTGCCTAGGGTCTTGCTAAGTTGCTGAAGCTGGCCTTGAACCTGCAATCCTCCTGGCTCAGTCTCCCAAGTACTGGGATTGCAGATGTGCGCCACCATGCCAGGCCTTCATTGCTTTCTTAATTTTTTTTTGTATTAAGGCAAAAGTCTCAATTTGTTTGTTTGTTTGTTTGTTTGAGTCTGGGTTTACCTAGGGTGGTTTCAGACTCCTGGACTCAAGTTATCTTTCTGCCTGAGCCTTCCAAGTAGCTGCAAATATGCCACCATGCCTGGCTTGCATATCCATTTTCAAATATCTACTCCTTTTTTTATGCCTAGAAAATAATACTCGCTTGTGGTAAATCATCTCTCTAAATTTATTGTACGGCATAACCATGGGTATACATAATTTCTGAGTTTATGTATGTGGGGTGTGTATATGTTTGGAAATTTTTTTAAGTTACAAAATTCAGCAACCATTTAATAGCTGCGTGTGTGTGTGTGCGCGCGCGCGTGCGCGAACGTGCGTGTGTGTGTGTGTGTGTGTGTGCATTTCTATCTATATCTGTATCTGTACGTAATGTGCTGTGCTCATCCCTCTCCTTAACACCAGGATCATTTGATAAGAAAATGATGCTTTATTTTCAATTTTATCTATTGTTTCCCTTTTATCTCAGCAACTCGTGCTGTTGAATTTTTTCACGTTTATTTGCCATTTGCATTTCTTCTTTTGCGAATTGGCTATTTTTAATCTTTCCACATTTCTTTGGTAGTGATTTTACTATTTTACTATCAATATCTTTGCCTGCATAAGATTTAAGTATAGAGGCATGATACCTTTTTTTTTTTTTTTTTTGCGGTACTGGGGATGGAACCCAGGGGCATTCTACCTTCGAGCTCCACCCCCAGCCTGATTTTTTTGTTCTTTATTTTGAAACAGGGTCTCACTAAGTTGCGGAGGGCCTCACTAAG
>PVJS01042651.1:0-17419 GCA_004027185.1 Glis glis
AGTAAAAAAAAAAAAAATTAAAGGGCTGTGGGTGTAAGTCAGAGGCAAAATGCCACTGGGTTCAAATCCCCAATATAAAATAAATAAATAAGTAATAAAAATAAAAAGGATGTGTGGGTACATGTGTATGTGTACATATATACCTGTATTTCTTGTGTCTTTTTACACATATGGTAGTATCTCTGAAATTGTGCTTACATCTGGGAATAGTGATTCCTTCTAGAGAGGGAAATGGGAGAACTAGGGATTGGAAGAAGGAGAGAGATGTCTCACTGTATGTTATAGTGACTCTGGCTTCAGAACAAATCACTCCCCAAAACTTGGTGACTTAAAAGAACAACAGTCATGTATCATATTTCATGGCTTCTGTGGGTTAGGAAACCAGACACGATCCAACCGGGATAGCTCATCTCATCTCGGCTCCATGATGTCTGTGGCCTTCGCGTCTGTTTTATTCTGCTAATATTATAGGTTGATTTTGTAGGTCTGTGTCCTCCACCAGCCTGTAGGATCCTTGAGGATGGGAACCAGAGTTGATTCATTTCTGTATCACTCACAGGAGGAGGTATAGGTACTCAAAACAATCTTGGTGGAATAAACGAGGAGATAAGAAGACATCTTACCTAAGGTTCTTTTCTTTTTCAATTCCTGATCCCAAGTGCGCCCTCTACCTCTTTGCTAGCTAAAACCATGCGTGCCACAGAGAATGAAATTTCACATCCCTAGGAACAAAGCCTCTTCTGTTTTTAGGTAGACACATCTTATCAGAGTGACCTTTCAAATAATTTCGTCAACCTAGCGCACTGGTGTCGAAGATAGAGGACTGAGTCACCATTGGCAAGCACTGTGCAGGAACCAATTTCACACGCTGATCAGGGACAGGAAAAACCAAGACCTGGGACTTTCCACTGAGAAATATACAAGTAGGGAGGGAGGATGGCATTTATTTGGAAAAGAAAAAACATGATTCTTTTTTTGTACAGAGGATCAAACCCAAGGGCATTCTACCTCCAACCTACACCCCCAGCCCTTTTTATTTTTTATTTTGAAACAGGGTCTCACTATGTTGCTGATGCTGAGGCTGGCCTTGAATGTGGGATTCTTCTGTCTCAGCCTCCCAAGTACTAGGAGTACTTTTTTTTTAGCCACCACACCTGGCTTAAAAAAAAAAAAACACTATTCTTTAACATTTAAAAGATAGAAACCTGCAAGACAGAATATCCCATGAAAAGGCAAAAATAGTATTATCTTAACAGCTAACACCAAAATTCCTCTGAAATAAAGGAAGTGTCTTGGGGAAATACCTCAATTCCTTGCTTGTGGTAGACAGGGAGGCTCAAAACCTCTCCAGCAAGAGCCAGGGTAGCAAAGAACAAGTCCACCGTTCTCCTAAAGAGTTATTTCTCGAAGGGAAGAATTAAGAGAGGAAGGAGGGAATCAGAAAGGGAAGGAGAGGAGATATTGAGATAGTGTGGCTTTGGGGTTATCTGGGTCTCCCATGGCTCAAAAAGGACTTTTAAGATCAAAGATGTGAAAGTGGGCATGATGGTGCATGCCTGTAAGTCCAGTACTTGGGAGGCTGAGACAGGAGGATCACAGGTTCAAAGCCAGCCTCAGCAACTTAGTTAGGCTTTCAGAAACTTAGTGAGACCCTGTTTCAAAACAAAAGAACAAAATAGGACTGGAGGGGGGTAGATCAGAGGTAGAATACCCCGAGTTCAATCCCCAGCACCACACACACACAAAAAAAATCAAAGATGTGTCATTAAAAATATTTGCCCCTCCCGTTAACACATAAACCTCTGGTAAAAGTTGTGCTGCACACACCAGCCTTAAATAGTTGCTTTGAAGATGGAAATAAAGGCCAAGGGCTGTCTACCATGACTGGATGTGTATTAATGAGGACATGCAGAAACCAGAGAGATCCGAAATGAACATAAGAACCAAATCTTCCTGAAAATTCAGAGAAATCATGGGAAAGCATCAAACAGGAGTTGGAATCTAGCTAACTAGATTTCAGTCAATCCCCAGAGAACATCTGGGTTACACATAAAATTTCAGAAGCATCTGTGTTATGGAAATGAAAGGAGAATTTAGAAGTTAAAGCCTGATCCCCCTACAGCAGTGTGTGAAGTCGTCACAACCAATGAGTGGGCAATAAAATCACACTGGCAGGTCACACTCTGTATTTTAATGAAATAATAAAGTGGAAAGGAATACTTCAACGCACCTAGCCATGAGGGAAATAAAAATTGAAATCATGGTGAGACATCACTCCTCACCGAATAGAACAACTAAAATTGACACAGTGACGATACCAAATACTGATGAGGACAGGTCTCTTACACATCACTGGGGGGCATGGAAAATGGCACGGCCACTCCGCAAAATTGTTTGGCAGTCTCTTATAAAGCCCAACATAGACTTACCCTATGACCCAGCAATCATCCCCCTGGGCATTCATTCATCCCAAGAAATGAAAACCTGACCATACAAATGCACACACACACATGTACGCATAAGTTCCTCAGTTTTATTTTTAATAGCTCCAAACCGGAAACAACCAAAATGCCCTGTAATAGATAGTATGTGCATACCATGAACACTCCTTTGAAATAAAAATGAATGAACTATTGGTATATTCAACAACTTGGATGGATCTCAAGGGCATTATACTGAGCCAATCCCAAAAGGACACACACTGCTTGTTCCCATTTGTCTAACTTTCTTGAAATGGGAGTGGAGAACAGATTGGCCGTTGCCTGGGGTTACCGGTGGGAGGGGATGTGACTAGAACGGGATAGCAGGAGGGACTCTCTTAGAGGGGATGGAATAATAGGTCTGTCCCTGGATTGTGGTGGTTATACAACTCTACGGATGTGATAAAGTTACATAGAACTACACACATACACACACATGCACAAGCAAGTACATATAAAAACTGGTGAAATCTGGAAAAAGCTTATAGATCGCAACAATGTCGATCTCCTGGTTTTGATATCGCATTGTAGTTTTGTAAGCTTTCCCTCTGGGGAGAGTTAGGAGAATGGTACAGGGGACCTCAGCGTACTATCTTTGCAACTTTATGTGAATCTATAATTATTTCAAAATCAAAAGCTTAAACATGAAAAGGAATGGAACAGGGAAGGCCAGTGTGCCTCACCGCCAGTGAGGGTATTGTTCTGGTGGTGCTATTGTTTCCTGAGTGTGCCCCTGTGAGCACTGGACAGTGTGAAGTGGACTTGATGTACTTCTTAGGGGTGTAGGTGGTCTCTGAGGTCAAAAACAGAAAACCTCTGCTCTACAGCAAGCTTGGCTGACTCAAAGGCCAATCAGGGCTGGATAGACATATAAAGAAGTAAAACTGGCCTTATTCACTAAGACTGCCATCACAGCCAGGCACAGTGGCACACTCCTGTAATCCCAGTACTTGGGAGGCTAAGACAGGAGGATCCCAGGTTTGAGGCCAACCTCAGCAACTTAGCGAGACCCTCAGCAACTTAGCTAGACCCTGTTTCAAAGTAAAAAATAAAAAAGGGCTGGGGTGTAACTCCCCTGAGTGCCCCTGGTTTAATCCCCCCAAAAAAGAGATTGCTGTCACTTACCTTACCCATATACCAAAGTTCTAATTATGACAGGTGTTTTAATCATATAAATATTCTTTACTTCCACAAATAAATATGTTCTTTCTCATTTTTATTGAATCACACGGTACTCTTTTTTTTGGCACTGGAGATTGAACTCAGGGGCATTCTACCTCCGAGCTACACCCCCACCCCTATTTTATTTTATTTTTATTTTTATTTTTTATTTGTGTGTTTGATACTGGTGATTGAACCCAGAGGCATTCTACCTTTGAGCTACACCCCCAGCCTGATTTTATTTCTTATTTGGAAACACTCCTACATTGAAGAGAGTCTCACTACTTGCTGAGACTGTCCTCGAACCTGCAATCCTCCTGACTCGGCCTTCCAAGTACTGGGATTACAGACGTGCACCACTACACCTGGCTTATTTTTAATTTTGAAACAGGGTCTCGTTAGGTTGATGAGAGTTTCACTACTTGCTGAGACTGTCCTTGAACCTGCGACCCTTCTGTCTCAATCTCCCAAGTACTAGGATTCAAGACGTGTGCCCCCACGCCCGGCTCACATAGTACTCTTGATCTATCTTTTCTCCCCACTTTTTTTCTACTCTTTTTTTTATTGTGATAAACTATACATGAGATTTACCATTTGAACCACTTTTAAGTGTACAGTTTAGTACATTCACATTATTGGGCAACCATCACAAATTTCTATCTCCAGAACTTTTTCATCATCTCATACTGAAATTGTATACCATTAAATAAGAACTCCCCTTGAGCTGGGCTGTAGACTGGTGGTAGCGTGCATGCGAAGGCCCTGGGTTCTATCGCCAGCATCAAAAATAAAAAGAACTCCCCATTCTCCATTCTCCCTTCCTCCCAGCTGCTGGGAGCCACCGTTCTACCTTCTGTCTCTGTGTATCTTCTCCTTACTTTTGAGAGTAAATTAATTTATCTATCACTGAGTAACAGATTACTCCCAAATTTAGCAACATAAAACAATAAAGATAATCATCTCACAGATTCTGGGAACAGTTTAACTGAATAATTTATCTTTCTTTCTGTCTTTTTCTGGTACTTGGGATTGAACTCCGGGGCTCTCTACCACTTTTTATTGTTTATTTTGAGACAGGATCTTGCTAAATTGCCAAGGCTAGCCTCAAACTTATGATCCTCCTGCCTAAGCCTCCCAAGTAGCTGGGATGACGGGCACGTACCACCATGGCCGGCAAGCTGAATAGTTTCCAGCTCCAAGTGTTTCATGAGGTTGCAATTACCTCGCAGTCGATCATCTGAAGATTCAGCTGGGCTCGGGGACATTTTTTAGCTCATTCAAGTAGCTGTTGGCCACCCTCAGCTCCTCACTGGCTGCTGGCAGGAGTCTTCAGTTCTGTGCCATGTTGGTCTCTCCATAGGGCTGCTTACAACAGGGCAACAGACTTCCCCCAAATAAGAAATCAGAGAGACAGACAGACAGATGAACAGAGAGATTGTGCTCCAGGGCACCAGAATGGAAATTCATTTTTTATAACTTCTGGGGGGGGTACTGGGGATTGAACCCAGGGGTATTCTACCTCCAAGCTACACCACCAGCCCATTTTATTTATTTTTTTTTTATTTTTTGGCGGTACCAGGGATTGAACTTGGGGGCATTCTACCTCCAAGCTACACCCCCGGCCCTATCTTTTATTCTTTATTTTGAAACAGGGTCTCACTAAGTTGCGGAGGGCCTCACTAAGTAGCTGAGGCTAGCCGCGAACCCGGATCCTCCGGTCTCAATCTCCCAAGCTAAGACTGAGCCACAACGTCCAGCTAGTTATTTTTTATAACTTAATCTCAGAAATGACATACCTTTGCCATATGCTGCTAGTCACACACCACCAATATAGTAGGGGACCACAGAGGAGACAGGACTCACTGGAGGGTATCTTTCTGAAGGCTAGCTCCCACAGACAGAGACCTAGGAACAGAAATATTTCTGTACTGTACACAGAACACCAACCCAAGTATGATAAGTGGAAACCGATATTGCTTTTCATGCTGGGAAGAGATTAGGGGATGGTGGAGGATGCAGTAAAGAGGGGTAGCTGCTAATCCAGGTGTTGCCATGAGAAAATACAGACCCCGTGCTGCCAGATCTTCAGCATGGAAATCTTCTGATGTTTAAGTATTAGCAAACATCTTTTGTTACATCTAATGTGGCCAAGCAAAACACACATGCCAGCTAGATCCAGCCAGTCGGTTTGCACACTCTGCTGCGAGGTGCAGGCAGGGTGTGCAGTGGTAATGAACTCCAGCTTTGCAATCGACTGGACATGGATTCAAGTCCCTGCAATGCCAATTACTGGCCGTGTGACCTTGACGGAGCCTCAGATTCCTACAATGTAAAGCAGAAATTTATTTATTACTTATTTATTTATTTATTTATTCATTCATTCATTCATTCATTCACTCATTTATTTGCAGTACTGGGAATTGAACCCAGGAGCATTCTACCTCCGAGATACACCCCAGCCCGGTTTTTTTTTTTTTATTCTTTATTTTGAAACAGGGTCTCACTAAGTTGTCAAGGTCTCACTGAGTTGCTGAGGCTGGCCTTGAACCTGTGATTCTCCAGTCTCAGCCTCCCAAGTACTGGGATTACAAGCGTGAGCCACCACACCCGGCTAAAGCAGAGATTTAAAATAGTGCCACACTTTTTTTTTTGGTGAGGCTTAAGTGAGATAATATGTGTAAAGTCCATAGCACAAGATCTGGAGCACAGTAAGTACTTCATCATGTTAGTTGCTATCATTATTGCTATTCCAGCAGCAGAGGTAAAAATTGAAACAGTGGTATTCTCACTGACACTGTGGCTGTTAGCCATCTAGGATATACAAAGAACTTAAAAGACTTTACACTAAAAAAACAAAAAATCTGGCCGGGCGTGGTGGCACATGCTTGTAATCCCAGTACTTTGGGAGGTGGAGACCGGAGGATCCGGGTTCGCAGCCAGCCTCAGCTCTTCTCTCTCTCCCTCTCTCTCTCTCTCTCACTCTCCCTGTCTCTCTCTCTCTCTCTACCTAGTGAGGCCCTCCGCAACTTCGTGAGACCCGGTTTCAAAATAAAAGTATAAAAAATAGGGCCGGGAGCGTAGCATGGAGGTAGAACGCCCCTGAGTTCAACCTCCAGTACCGCAAAAAAAAAAAAATCCGATCAAGAAGTGGGCCACTGAAATGGACAGACACTTCACGAAAGAAGAGATACAAATGGCCAATAGATACATGAAAAAATGTTCAACATTATTAGCAATCAGGAGATGCAAATCAAAACTACTCTAAGATTTCATCTAACCCCAATCAGAAGGGCAAACATTAAGAAGTCAAACAACAACAAATGTTGGAGAGGATGTGGGGAAATCCGGACTCTTCTACACTGTTGGTGGGATTGCAAAGTAGTTCAACCACTATGGAGATCAGTGTAGAGATTCCTCAGAAAACTGGGAATGGATCCACCATATGATCCGGCTATTCCACTATTGGGTATCATACCAAAGGGATTGAAACCAGAAAACTACAGTAACATATGCATACCCATGTTCATAGCAGCACAATTCACAGTGGCCAAATTACGGAACCAACCTACGTGTCCATCAACAGATGAATGGATTACAAAATTATGGGAAATACACACAATGGAATTCTACTCAGCAATAAAGAAGAACAAAATAACATCATTTACAAGAAAATGGAAGGACCTGGAGAACATAACGTTAAGTGAAATCAGCCAATCACAGAAGAAAAGGGTCACATGTCTTCTCTAATATGCGCAAGCTAAGGAGCAATGAGGATACAAAAGGGCCTCCAGACAACAGTGGAGAAGCCTCAGTGAAGTCAGGGAACTGATCTAAAGGAAGGGGAAGGGGAAGAATGAAGTTCATTAATGGAATTTTTACCATTGACCATATTTACATATGAGAATATATCAATGTCAATCTTAGTTCTCTGTGTTGGAGGGGAGGGAAGGGGGGGCACCAAGTGCTGCGTGCATGTATGTTAATGTCAATTTGATTTCCATTGTGATGTGAGACTATAATGCACCAATAAAAGCACATTAAAAAATAAATAAATGATAAGCTGAAAAACAAAAGAAACAGCCAAGGTTTACTTAGGAGCTAATCCACACTTCTATACAGCCAAACAATCACTGCCGAGGCAGAACCGGCAGAACCGCAGCAATTTCATCTTGGACAAGCCCTTACACTATGTGACCTGCAAAAAACAAGGAAACAGCGTTTTGATGGTGTAGAAAATACAGAGGTCACATACTGATTCGCTGCTCGGGCCTCCTTGATGTGAAAGTCACATGGCTATTGTCACGTTGGCAAAACCAACACCCAAAAGGAGACTGTTTCACAAATGGAAGAGCAACAAGAGAAGGCCCAGGAAGGTCTCTAGGAAGATGTTTTGCTCCTTGTGAACCCATTCCAGCCCAACATATGAACCATCTCTATAGCAGTCCAAATACTTGTCCATCCACTTCTCACTGAATGGCTCCAATGACAGAGGGCTCATCACCTCCTCCACAGTAGCTCATTCTGTTTTGGGGTTTGTTGTTGTTGTTTTGATGTGGGGAAGCGGTACTGGGGATTGAACACAGAGGTGTTCTACCGCTGAGCTACACCCCTAGCCCTTTTTTTATATTTTTTATTTTGAAACAGGGTCTCACTAAATTGCTGCGGCTGGCCTCGAACCTACAATCCTCCAGTCTCAGTCTCCCAAGTTCTGGGATTACACGTGTGTGCCACAGTGCCTGGCTGCCTTTGCTTTTTTTAATTATTTAATTTTTTTAAATTTTGTAGTAGGGATTCAATCCAGGGGCATTCTACCTCTGAGCTACACTGCCCCACCACCACCCTTTTTATTATTTTGAAACAGGGGCTAAGTTGTTGAGGTTCTCATTGAGTTGTTGGGGTTGGCCTTAAACCCCCGATCCTCCTGTTTCAGCCTCCAAAGTACTGAGATTACAGACCAGCACCATGATGCCCAGCTCATTCCGTTTTGATAGGGAAATTCATGCATTTGTTCAAAGAGTGCTGATTGAGTACTTAGTGCATGCCAGGCACTGCATTAGGTGCTGGTGATACAGTGGTTAAGGTCTCTCATTTTCTACTGCAGGATATGAAAACAACAATAAACAAATATAGCGTGTTTGCTTATGTATTGAATAGAGGTGCACTCTATGAAGAAAAGTGAAACAAGACAGAGGAATAGAGAATGACAATGTTGTGACCCTATGAGGGTGGCCAAAGAGGGTTCTCTGAGGAGAGGGACACTTAAGCAGGTTCTAAACGAAGGAAAAAGGTGCCCGAGGTGAACATCAACACTAAGAAGAGCATTAGCAAGGACAATGACCTTGAGCAAATGGCTTCCTTATATTCAAAGGAAATTTGGACTGAACTCTTCTAGCCACATAGCCATAAATCTCACTGCCCCATGAGAGTTAACCATATCTATCACATCTCCCTGTACTGGTAGGGTTAATGTTTAGGTCAAGAAGGCTCCATTAGCAAGACCCTCAGCAACTTAGCAAGACCCTGTTTCAAGATAAGAAGAGCTGGGGGTATAGCTTGGAGGTAGAATGCCCCTAGGTTCAATCTCCCAAACCAAAAAAAAAAAAAAAGGCGGCCCTATTTATGTCCCTATCAGATTCATCTCATCATATTTTGTTCATTTCTCCACTGTATTCATCTGGCTTTGGAACTTACAGAGTTGTGTCTTTTGTAATATAATCAGCATTCTATCTACATACCTATTCCAGTCTCTGATAAAAGGGTCAGGCTAGAGAAATCTGAGGGATGAAGCCCCTTGTCAGTCTCCAAAGGCTCCTCCCAGACCCCCGTCCACCTCGCTGACAGTCATCGGCGCTCTCTTAGGTCCCTCGTATTAGTTCTGTATTCCCAGAGCATCTTTTTCAACAAAGAAGATGGAAATGTCGTTGGATGTGAGTGATTGTACTTTCTCTGTGCCATCTGTGAACACGGAGTCGGTTCCAAGCAGCAGGCTGAAATGTTGCCACCTCTGAATCGCAACCCCATGCCGTAAGTGAACGCAAGACCTGAGCACTGTTGACTGACTCTGAGTCATTCATCTAAGGCACCGGGCTTACATCTGGAGTCTTTCATTATATCTTCCACAGAGCACTGCTAGATACTTCGTACACATTCAGTAAGCATTTATTTAAGTCGATGTGTTAAGGTAGCTCTTTAGGAAAAACCTCCAAAGGGAACCTGAGACCCTGACACCACCACATTATGCTTTTTCTTCTCATGGTGTTCCAATTATCTTCCACTAAGTCACAAAACATCCTGAAATTTAGTAACTTAAAACAACTACAACAACATTAATCTTGCTCATGAGTCTGCAATTTGGGCAGGGACATGTTGTCTCTGCTCCGCTCAGTGGAATGCTGACATGTGGCCTTTCCCTGTCCATGCTTGCTTTCCACACAGCCTGGAGGCATCCCGAGAGCTAGTCATGCAGAACCATGAGGTCTTTCATGACCTGGCCTCATAAGTCACAACGCATCATTTCCGCTATGTTTTATTCCCTAGAAGAAAGTCGCTAAGGCCAATGTATACTTGAGAAATGGCGGGAGAAATGTCAAAGAATAAGCAGATGTTTTCAACTGGCACGGTGGTGCATGCCTGCAATTCCAGTACTTGAGAGGCTGAGACAGGAGGATCACAGGCTTGAGCAATGTAGCAAGACTCTCAGCAATCTAGCATGACCCTGTTTCAAAACAAAATAATAAAAAAGTAAGGGCTGCGGGAGTGTAGCCTGGAGGTAGAATGCCTCTGGGTTCAATCCCCAGTACCATAATAATAAATCAATTAATTAATTTTTAAAAAGGGCTGGGGTATAGCTCAGAGGTAGAACTCTCCTGAGTTAAATCCCCAGTATGACATATATATATACATATATATGTATATATACATATGTATGCAGATGTTTTTTGTTTTGTTTTGTTTTGTGTTTTGTGTGTGTGTGTGGTACTGGGGATGGAACCCAGGGGCATTTGACCTCTGAGCTACATCCCCAACCCTCTTTTATTTTTATTTTGAAACAGGGTTCTCACTAAGTTGTGGAGGACCTCACTAAGTAGCTGAAGCTGACCGAAAGCCTGCCATTCTCCTGTCTCAGCCTCCCAAGCTGAGGGGATTACAAGCGTGCGCCACCACGCCCAGTTTATGCAGATGTTTTGAAGTCACTGCCCATGGGATTGGATGAGATTAATAGATCTGACCACCGTTCTTGAGCAATGAATGCCAAAGAGGCTGCCCACTTTATAGAGATGGACCATCAAGCGGCACAAAGCAAGAGTAAGATAGGTCTGTAAGTTCACTTAGGACTCCGTTTTGGGAAGAATTCTGCATGCTTGCTCTCTCTCCAAATATGGGTCTCCCTAGCTGTATTTAGGAGAAATAGATTCCTTTGTTTCCTAAGTAAAGGGAAGTTGGAATTGAAGTGCACCATGGGCTCAAATTGGGACAACTGTATAGTCCCATGCTCAGGTCAACATGGCACCCAGGACAGTCATACGTCAATAATGTTTGGCATTGCCTCTGAAAAGGAATCGAGTGCTAGTGAAACCTGGTGCAAAGAGGGGCCGTCTCTGGATAGCTGAATAACTTTTAACATTCAAGTTTAGCAGATCCTTCCATGGTGTATGGTAGAGACTGAAGTCCACCCAACCCTGCTTTCTTTTTCTCCTGAGCACAGCTATGACATCTCCCATCCTCCCTTGCAGTTAAGTAAGACCATGTGACCAAGCCCCATCACACCCCATTCCTGAAAAAAAAAATGAGGACAGAGGTAATGGAGACTACTTCCAAGTCTGAACCATAAAAATCTGGCATGGTCCTGTATCCCCTCCTTTTTCCTCATCCGCTGGCTGGCTGGAGTGGACTTCCGGGACCTAGAGGGGCAGAGCAACAAGGGAGCAGGGGCCCTAGGGTGCCTGAGTCACTCCATAGAGGAGCACTCCCTGACCACAGAATTAGCATAGGATGTTGCTATATTAGTAGAAAACCAACATTTATTATCTTAAGCCACCTTGAAGGCTGTTTGTATTTGGTTGTTATTATTGTTGTTAATATTTGTCAGCCTACCCATTCCAAGAAATTTTTTTCCTTTTTTGGTACTGGGGATTGAACCCAGAGGCACTCTACCTCTAAGCTACACCCCCAACCCTTTTTAATTTTTATATTGAATCAGAGTCTTGCTAAGTTGCTGAGGATCTTGCTAAGTTATTGAGGCTGCCCTCGAACCTGCAATCCTCCTGTTTTAGTCTTCCAAATCCTGGGATTACAGATGTGTACCTCCAAGCCCAGCGTGAAGTTTGATTTTCATTCAGGAAACGTTTGTTCCCTTTTCTCTCCTACCATGAGTGGGATATACTCCACTCCATTGACGATGGGCTTGGCCAATGGAATGTTAGCAGATTCAACATGATATTTACACTTCAACACCTCTACACTTTCTTGCACTACAACCCTCCTGCTGGCTTGCCATCCCCCTCAGAAGAACAAGCTCCAGCTAACCCCAAGACCAGAGGATAGGCACCTCTGGTTGGGAGCCAAGCATCACCTGACCTGCAGATATATGAGTGAGAATAAATCCTTATTTGAAGCCACTGAGCTTTGGGGTGCTCTGTTACATAGCATATGTCAGCAATTGACCAATGCACTAATAAAGTGTGACTGTGGCATTCTAATAGGGCTGCCAGATTGAGCATCCACTTGGAGCCTGCTTTTTATCTCATTTATGTTTATACAGAAGCTATTTTTCAGGTGAAGAACTGAGGTGCAAGAAGAGACCTGCCTGGTGTCACACAAGGAATTTGGTATATCAAATTCATATTGCATAGCTTGGCATGGTGGCCCACACCTGTAATCCCATTGGGAGGCTGAGACGGGAGGATCATGGGTGTGTGGTCAGCCTCAGCAAGTTAGTGAGGCCCTCCTCAACTTAATGAGACTGCTTCAAAATAAAAAAGTAGGGCTGAGGGAGTAGCTCAGAGGCAGAGTGCCCCAGGGTTCAATCCCCAGTACCACAAAAATATATAAATAAAATAAAATAAAGGTGTTGCACAAGCCGGGCGTGGCAGCACACATCTGTGATCCCAGTATTTAGGAGGCTGGGAGAGGAGTATCACAGGTTCTAGGCCAGCCTCAGCAACTCTGCGAGACACTGTTTCAAAATTAAAAAATAAATAAATAAAATAGGGTTGGAGGTGTAGTTCAGAACATAGACAGCCCTTGGGCTCAATCTCCAGTACTAAATAAATAAATAAAATAAAGGTGTGCACAGGCTGAAAATACTACTTTTCTAGGGATGATTTTAATAACTGCACTATACCACTCCTGTAATGGGTTAATAAGAAAGACAAGAATGTTCGTAGGCACATGGGTTTCTATCATCTTCAAGGTTACGGCAAGGAGGAAAGCCGCACCCTCTGATACGGTGTTCCTAGGAGGCTGGGGAGAAAAGCAAAGAGAAGGAACAGGTCGAGCTCTCTCGAGGGCTCTCAGGACTCAGGTGGGGCCGCTGCTCCCACCTCTGCCCTTCAGACAAAGCTTCTAACTGTTTAAGGAGCTCCCGCCGCAGGAAAAGGGGGAGGGAAGCGGACTGTGAACAGGCAAACGCCAGAGACCTGGGGCGACACGCGTGGGGTGTCTCCAGCGAGCGAGGGTTGCTGCAGAACGCGCGTGCACGCCCGCACTACACAACTACAACACACACACGCACCCCACATAGCTCTGCCCGCCGCCCCCACGCCCTTCCTGCGGGGCGAGCAGCAGATTCCCGGAGCGAGGGCAATGCAGCCCCAAAAGCAAACCCGGGGGCCTGGCGCCAGCTCCCCGGCCGCGGGCTGCAGGAAGGGCGGCGCCCAGCCCCGAGGCAGCCCGGGGGGCGCGGCGGGCGCGAGCGGCCATTGGCCCCGCCCCCGGCCTTGGCCCCGCCCCCGGCCTTGGCCCCGCCCCGCTGCGGCGGGCGAGGGGCGGGGCGGGGCGCGGCGTATATAAGGCGAGGGCCGGGCGCCGCTCTTTTGTCTCTTGCTGCAGCATCGCGAGTGGGAGCATCAGGACCCCGGGCTGGGAGCGCGAGGCCACGGTGAGCGCCGCGTCGGGCCAGGGCCGCGGGTGGGGTCGGGTGCAGCGGGCGGGCGCCGCGGCCGCAACAGGCGGCTTCCCCTTCCCTTCCCCGACGGGACCGGCCCGCCGGCCACGCCCTGGGCTCCGGGGTGGGGTGCGGACGCGCCCAGATCGGGGCCTCCGGCGGCCGGGAACGCCCTGGCGGGAGTGCCACGTCGAGAGGCGTCGGCCGCGAGCGCGGGTGGGGGCGCCGGCCGCCGCCCCAGGCCGACCGCCTTAGTTTGCCCACTAGGACTGTTTTAAGAAAATGGCAGACAAGCCGGACATGGGGGAAATCGCCAGCTTCGATAAGGCCAAGCTGAAGAAGACGGAGACGCAGGAGAAGAATACCCTGCCGACCAAAGAGAGTAAGTGCGCCCCGCTCCCGGGTCCTCGGACCCCTGCGCACCCCAGCCCGCCCTTCCCGTGCCAACCCTGCCCCCACCCCAAGCCGGCCCGTGCCCGGGTCAGGGCGGCCGGCCACCAGGTACACAAAGCGCCTTGCCCCCCCGCCCGAGCCCCTCTCTGGACCCTAGAGTTCGTGGGTGCCCCACCCACGCCAGGCTTGTCGGAGCGCCTCGGTTGGGGGGCCGGGGGTTGCAAGGTGGCCTCACCCCCAGTGCACGCTCCCCGCTCCGCAGCCATTGAGCAGGAAAAGCGGAGTGAGATTTCCTAAGAGCCTAGAGGATGCCCCACCCCCGTCGTCTTCGAGACCCCTGTGGTGGTGTGGAGGAAGAGCCACCTGCAAGATGGACACGAGCCTCAAGCAGCACTGTGAACCCGGGCACTCCGCGCCGATGCCACCGGCCTGCGGGCCCCCGCGGGGACCCCCGATCGGACTGCCAAATTCTCCGGTTTGCCCCGGGATATTATAGAAAATTATTTGTATGATTACTGAAAATAAAACACCTCGTGGCATGGCTGGTGTGGTCTGAATCTCTTAGTTGAGTATGCGCGTCGCGTGGGGAGTGCGGCTGCAGCAACGCCCCACGCACTGGAAGCGAGTTTTGCCGCAGAGGGGAGGAGGGGGTCGCAGAATGGGCTGGCCCGGAGGGACCATTTTTTAATTTTGGCTTTACCTGCTTCTCCATAAGATTTCATGGGTTCTTAGCTGTTTGTCTCTTGCTCGGAATACAATCAGGGCAAATTTAACCCCACTTTGTCTACTGCTTTGGGAAATGCTTTCTCCAAAGAGCAGGATTTGTTTTTGCTAAGCTTTTAGGGTCCCACTGTTTCCCTCTGGCCTCCTTATAGCTCTGAACCACACCAGAAGAAAAGAGCCATTTGAAGTCCGGGAAGAAAAGGGGGGAAAGACTGCCTGGAATGTTGGAAATTGGGCGAGGTCACAAAGATTCCTAAAAGGTTTTCTAGTGGGTCTGAAAAAAAGGGGGCATAAGACTAAAAACAAAGAAGGGATCTAGGGGACCGACCGGGGGAAGGGACATCAGAACTCACTGAACCGGCATCAGAACTAAAACCAGGGGAACTGCCCCAGCGTTTTTTGTCTTTCCACCCCAGCTCAGAAGTGTTAGCCGGTAGAGGGAGCCCTGGCTGCTGAGCCTTCAGTGCTGTGATCGGCAGGTCGGGTGGGAGTGTGGGGCGGGGGAGTGGGGCTGGTGCAGGCTGCAGAGCCCCGTGGCTCACACCCTCGGGACCCACAGGGAAGGGGCGGTTCTAGCCCAGAGGAGCCTCGTGGAGGAGGAGCCTGGGGCAGCTGGGCAAGAAACAGGCTTGCGATTCCAGGTGTGGAGTTAAGAAAGGAGAGGAAGACTCAAGGCTTAGTGACTTATGCACATTTTTGCCTGACCCCAAGGGGCTGGACAATGGGTGAAGCAGTTCATTCAAATACGGTACAGGCCCTGTCCACAAGGAATTTGAAATCTAGTGAGACCGGTAGTCGCAGCAGACGCCAGTGGGGACACCTAGGCTGAGAGAGCCACTGTAGGTTTTACATAAAGGAGTGACTTGACAGACCTATGCCAAAGACATTCTCTCAGCTCCTAGCTACACCTCCCTGATGGTACCTGGCCACATAATCTCCTTCCCAGTTAGACTGAGTGGAGAAAGAGTTTTGTTAATATTGGTAACTACCACAGTAGCCATGCCAGAAATGCTTACTGAACAATTGTAACTGAAAAATCACCTGGTCTCACCTGCACTCTCTTGGTCATGCTAAAACTGAGCTAGCTGCTAGCTGACCATGGTGGTGCATGCCTGTAATTCTAGTACTTGGGAGGCTGAGACAGGAGGATCGCAGGTTCGAGGACAGCCTTGGCAACTGAGACTCAGCAACCTAGCGAGACCCTGTTTCAAAACAAAAAAAAAATTTTTTTTTAAGGGCTAGGGATGTAGCTTTGAGGTAGAATGCCCCCTGGGTTCAATCTCCAGTAATGAAGAAAAAAAAAAAAAAACTGAGCTGCCCTCTCCCACTCTTGTTGACTCTGTAGTACACCGGCATGGTCCAAGCATGGTGAACTTATGAATATTACTGTGGTTCAGGGAAGCCAAACATTTATTTCCCTTCCTGAACCCAGTCTGGGACGCAATCATCCTACAATGAGAGGAAGGAAGGACCATTAATTCACAATGGAGGCTAGTGATGGAAAGCTGTGTTATCCAAATAACTGTGTTAGTCAGCTTTCTGTCACTAGAATGCCTGAGGTAATTAACTTATAAAGAGAAAAGGTTTTTTGGCTCAGAGTTGTGGAAGTTGCAGCACATGATCAATTGGCCCTGTTGCTTTGGGCCTGTGCAACATGGTAGGAGCATATGGCGGAACAAAACCACTTGTCTTCACATTATGGCCAAAAAGCAAAAGAAAGGAACAGCAAGAGGCAGGGGTCCCACAATACACTTAAGAGGTGAGCCCCCCGTGACCTAAATACATTCCACTAGACCCCACCTCTTCACTTCTACCACCGCTTAATAATACTACTTAGGAGACTAGCTTTCAACACATAAGTCTTTGGGGGACGTTTAAAATCCAAACTGTAGTGGGGCATGGTGGTGCACACTTGTAATCCCAGTACTTGGGAGGCTGAGACAAGAGGATCTCAGGTTCAAAGCCAGCCTCAGCAACTTAGTGAGGTCCTCTGCAACTTAGTGTGAGACCCTGTTTCAAAATAAAGGAATAAAATAGGGCTAGGGGTGTAGCTCAGAGGTAGAATGCCTCTGGGTGCTATCCCGGTACCACACAAAAATAAATAAAATCCAAACTGTAGAAACAACTATAGGTCTCAGCCAGTTAAAAGATTATGGATAATGGGTTGCTGATTTCTGTGAAATTCAGAGGCTATGTGTTTGTTCAGTTTAATTCAACAAGCATTTTTTGAGCACCCAGTGAGTGCCTATCATTGTACCAAGTCTGTGGAGGTTATAAAAGACATATGCAAAGCTGGGTGTGGTGGCGCATACTTGTAATCCCAGTACTTGGGAGGCTGAGACCAGAGGATCCGGGTTTGCAGCCAGCCTCAGCTACTTAGTGAGGCCCTTTGCAACTTTGTGAGACCCTGTTTCAAAATAGAGAATAAAAGGCCGGGCATGGTGGCGCACGCTTGTAATCCCAGTACTTTGGGAGGCGGAGACCGGAGGATCCGGGTTTGCGGCCAGCCTCAGCTCTCTCGCTCTCTCTCTCCCTGTCTCTCTCTCTCTCTCTCTCT
>PVJS01042652.1:0-17419 GCA_004027185.1 Glis glis
TATGGAGAAACAAAAGACCCAGAATAGCCAAAGCAATTCTCAGCAATAAGAATCTTGCAGGAGGCATAACAATTCCTGATTTCAAACTGTACTACAGAGCTATAGTAATAAAAACAGCATGGTACTGGCACAAAAACAGACACATAGACCAGTGGAACAGAATAGAAGATACAGAAACAAGTTCACAAACTTATAGTCAATTGATTTTTGACAAAGGTGCTAAACACATATGTTGGAGAAAGGACACTCTTTTCAACAAATGGTGCTGGGAAAACTGGTTATCTACCTGTAGAAAAATGGGACTAAATCCTTACCTCTCACCCTGCACAGGAATCAATTTGAGATGGTTTAAAGACCTGGAAGTTAGACCAGAGTCTGTGAAATTATTAGAAGAAGGCATTGGTTCAACACTCCAACATATAGGCACAGTAGAAACTTCCTCAACAAGACCTCTAAAGCACAGGAAATTAAAACAAGAATTAATAAGTGGGATAGCATTAAACTACAAAGCTTCTGCTCATCAAAGGAAACCATCAAGAGCTTAAAGAGAAAGCCTACGGAATGGGAGAAGATATTTGCAAGCTATCCCTCTGACAGAGGTCTAATATCTAGGTATACAAAGAACTTAAAAGGCTTTACACTAAGAAAATAAATAATCCGATTAAGAAGTGGGCAACTGAAATGAATAGACACTTCACGAAAGAAGAGATACAAATGGCCAATATTTACATGAAAAAATGTTCAACATCATTAGCAATCAGGGAGATGCAAATCAAAACTACTCTAAGATTTCATCTAACCCCAATTAGAATGGCAATCATTAAGAAGTCAAACAACAACAAATGTTGGTGAGGATGTGGGGAAATCGGGACTCTTCTATACTGTTGGTGGGATTGCAAACTAGTTCAACCACTATGGAGATCAGTGTGGAGATTCCTCAGAAAACTGGGAATGGACCCACCATATGATCCGGCTATACCACTACTGGGTATCATACCAAAAGGATTGAAATCACAAAACTACAGTAATATACGCATACCCATTTTCAGAGCAGCACAATTCACAGTGGCCAAATTATGGAACCAACCTAGGTGTCCATCAACAGATGAGTGGATTACAAAATTGTGGGAAATACACACAATGGAATTCTACTCAGCAATAAAGAAGAACAAAATAACATCATTTGCAAGAAAGTGGAAGGATCTGGAGAATATTATGTTAAGTGAGATCATTCAATCACAAAAAAAGAAGGGACATATGTTTTCATTAATATGTGCAACCTAAGCAGTAGTAGGGTCACACAAGGGTCTCCGGTTGATAATGGAAAACCCTCAGTGGAACAAGGGAAGTGGTACAAGGGAAGGGGGAGGGCAAGAAAGAAGCGAATTAGTGGAATTACTATCATAAACAATATGTACATGTAAAAATATACCAACATCATTCTTGGTACTTCATACGGATGGGGGGAGGCAAAGGGGGACACTAAGAGTTGTATGTATGTATATTAACATCAAATAGATATTCATTGCGATGTAAGACTCCAATGCACCAATAAAAGCACGTTAAAAAAATAAAAAAGAAATAAAATAAAAAGAAATAACAATAAAAATAATACTTATGAAATATAATGATTTAGTCTCCTCACCCTTAATTTATCAGAGTGGTAATTGCTATAGATTGCAGGAAGGGACAATATTTAATACTAACTTAACAACTGCTAAGTTGCTTCTTTTTTATTTATTTAATTTTTTGTGTGTGGTAATAGAGATTGAACCTAGGGGCATTCTACATCCCCAGCTCTATTTTATTTTTTATTTCTGAAACAGGGTCTCACTTAGTTGCAGAGGATCTCACTAAGTTGCTGAGAATGGCCACGAACCTGTGATCTACCTGTCTCAGCCAAGTATTGGGATTACAAGCATGTGCCACCACGCCCAGCCTAAATTACTTCTTGAACATAATATTAATTGATTAATAAAAATATGAACATGCACATTAAACTCATGGTTTCCTATACCATACAAAATAAGAGGCAAACAAGTTAGGCTTTAATTAAAGTGGTTATTTCTCAGATTTGCCCAACCTTTCCTTCAATTTCCCCACATAAATTTATTATTCATTGGAACAACTAGGAGTGCCTGAGATATTTTAACCAAAAATCACTGTCTGAGTTACCATTTTATTCCCTTCTTTTTGTTTTCTTGCTTTTTATATCCATTATCAGTTAGGGTAGGGCTTTAGTGAAAATATCTATTTAAACTGTTTAGTCATTCTCTAAGGCAGTCTGCTAATATTTAATTAATTTAATTTATAGTGATTTTTAGTGATCTAAAACTATGTGGGTTTGTCGGCTCCCCTACTAATATATTGTACTACGCAGCTTTTTATTGCTGTGACAAATGCTTGTGGAAAATAACTTAATGGAGGAAAGGTTTCTATGTGCACATAGTTTCAGATGTTTCAGCCCCTGGTTGGCTGGCTCCATTGCTTTTAGGCCTGAGGCAAGGCAGAGACATCATGGAGGAAGTGCATGATGGAGGAAAGTTGCTCACCTCCTGGTGGTCAAGAAGCGAAGAGAGAGCAAGAGAAGGGTCTAAGAAAAGATGTACCCTTCAGTGCCATGAAATGTATGGCAACCTTGCACCTTATAAGCACTGAACAAATATTTATTAAAAATAGTCCCCATATTTACATTAACAACTGACTTAACATTAAAGAAAAAAAATTGCCACTGGATAATTGTTGAACTCAAGTGTTTATAATTGTTTTCACTTCTTTTGTTAGCCTCATTTCTTGATAATTTAATCTGGACAAATTTAAATTGTAACATGCAAAAGATATTATAATTTGCCAAAGAAATAATATGAAGCTTATAGAGTAAATCTGTTAAATATCCTTATATTTTATATATGAAAAATCAAAAGTGAAATTTTTTATTGCCTATATTTTTGTGTTAACACCCCCAATGTAAAATTACCATGTCAGAATGTAAAACAATAGTTGAGTAATTATGTCTTTGTATTATGATTTGTGATTTAAATACTACTCAAAGAAAAGTTCATCTTCCAATTGTGTCTAATTTAAAATCAAGAAGCCTTAATATGGTAACTCTTTGTTTATTAAAGTACATAAAAACATTGATTAATTACCTTTGAAAGTCTAGTCCTTTTAAAAATTCTCTGAAGGACATAGAATCTTTGGAAGCTAAGAAAACTGGTTTGAAATTTCTGATGTAGTAGCTGAAGTCAATGATTTACAGAATCATAAAACTATTGGAGGAGAATTCTAAATCTTCACATACTTTTGGAAAGAAAGGTTGTTATAGCATGCACTTATATGTTGCTATTTTGGGGATAGACTTCCTGGTCAATGTCAATTATGACTTTTTAAAAATTCGAATGACAAGTATATAGAGAACTAAAGAGACAAAATGAGAAATGTAGTTGAGTCAAAACTAATCTATCCTGTTGAATCATGTTACATTCAAATAGGTAGTGAGATAAAGGAAGGAAGATCTCTCTCAAGGAAAGATCCTAGATTCCAAAACATAGTTGCTTTCAAATGTATTTACAAGGAAGAACGTTGTCAATACATTGAAAAATTATGAAATCAATTACATTATCATATTTTTATAAAAAATAGCCTTCTTGTATGTGACAAACCAAAATATCCTAGAATGGTGGTAGTGAGAAAGAAAAGATAAGAATCTAAGAGAATTCTTAAAAGAATTTATTATATGTAGTAAATTATTTGATGAAGATATTTATACTTGAAGATGTAGAGGAGTTTTGGGAATCAATTTATGGGGGGAATTTGGAAGAGTTTGGAGAAGCAGATCATAAAAAGCCTAAAATGCAGTAAACATAGCTTATTGGGCATTTCTGTTGGGGGCTCAGAAGAATGCTGATAAAGGACGCAATGCAATAAAGTCCATGCTGATGTGGTTTCAGATAGAAAGGAGGATTCTACCAAGAATCAAAGAGGAGTCCCCTCTTGTTACATTATGGCAAAGAATGGGCATATATTTTGTACTTGGCCTAAGACGGAGGGAGCTGGAGCTTAAAGGGGATGGACTAGTTTGTTTAGCAGAGGAGATTTCAAGTCAGTAAAGTGTTCTATGACATGGAAATTACTGGCTGCTTTTAGTCAAATTTACAGTGAGAATCAGGAGCAAAATGGAACAGAGTAGAAATGCTTGAAAAATATTTAGCCTAGCCAGGAAAGGCATGCGCGTAAAGATGTGGCTAAGGAAGGTGTGGTTGCTTAAGAGATAGGCACTGATTAAAAAGAATCCCAGTGCTTTGCATCAGGGTAGATGACTAAAGGGCATCTCAGAAATTGGCAAGGCCTTAACTTCTACCACAGGCTAAGAGGTATATTTGTTTCAAAGACTTTGTGAAGCAAGATTTTTTTAAAACTGAGCCCTGGGGCTGCCTGCATGACCAGGAACTCCAAGGTTAATTTCCCTGTGTTCACGCAGCAAAACGCTCAAAGGCTATAGCCATGGTTCAGATGGGTCCAGATGCAGCTCATGCTGGCAGTAGACATTGGACTTGCCCACTTGATGCTGATTCTGCAGGAATGCAGAATGGAAGAGTTATGGGGTCATAACAGCTTAGACTAAGAGTTCAAAGGAAAACCTGGCAGGCCAGGCAGTGGGTAAAGGATCGGAGTCCTTGCAAGAGACCCTCAATGTGGCAATGTGTGGTGGAGCTGTGAGAGTAAAGCTTCAGTGGAGACCCCAGGATGGCGTAAGGGCTAACAGTATGCAGTGTAGGCAGCATGCAAAACCAGTCTGAAAGAGCAACTGCATGAGCTACCACAAGCAAAGCTCTAGGATGCCCAAGCCCTTGGGAGCCCACACCCACTACAATGGAGCTTTAAGATTTAATGTTTGCCTGCTGGGTTTGGGTCTTGCTTTCGGCCAATTCCTTCTTTCTTTTTCCCTATTTCTATCTTTCAGAAAAGGAATGTTTACTTTGTGCCTGTCCCACCATTGTACCTTGGAACTATGTAATGTTTTAAAGTTATTTTTTAAATTTTTACATGGGTTTACACTTGAATTTGCTTTGAGTCTCAGATGTGACTTTGGACTTGAACTTTTGAGCAATGCTGGAACAGTTTAGACTTTGGGATGGAATAAATGCATTTTGCATTGCAAGTGGGACATGAGCCTTTGAAAGCTAAGGCCAGAATGCTATGGTTTGAATAAGTGTCCCTGCAAACGTTCATGTGTAAAGGCTTACTCCCCAGGGCCATCATATTAGAGAGGTGGTACAGACTTTTACAAGGGGGACCTTATGGGAGTTTTTTAGATCATTGAGAGCGTTCTCTCACAGGGGATTGTAGGATCCCAGACTTTCAGTTTCTTTCTGCTTCCTGGCTTGTGATGTGATCAGTTTGCTCTGTGGTGTGCTTCCTGCCATTGCCCTCTGCCACCCTCACCAGAGACCCAAAGCGATGGGTCATCCAGTCTTCAACTGGAAGCTCCAGAACCACAAACCAAATAAACATTTTCTCTTTATCTAGAAAAATTAAGTTTTACTGAAACAAAGGTAAATACATCAGAATAAGGAGACTGGGAAAAAAAATTGAAAATTTGCTATACACCAAAATCTAAGATAAGATGGCCAGAATAATAAGAAAGTAATAGTTCTAGAAAATCATGAAATTTTTGATAAAGTTAAAATTGGGGAAGAATAAAGGAATAGCATGGGAGCAGCATCTTCAAAGTTTGAGATGTTGGGGGGGACACTGAATAACCCCAGCAACCTGTATTTATTTCAAAGGGAAGAACTGCAGTTAAATATAAGCTGGGGAATAAAAAGCAGCATAAGATTCAGATGTCTATTTACCCCTGAGCCAAAGAAGAATTTAAAACCTGCACCTTTGTTCATATTTAATTGGTCAAAACAATTAGGGGAACATGATCCTCTCTCATGTGCAAAAATAGAAGCAAACTGAACACTGGTAAGCTATAGTAATGATTAGGACGTCAGTTGATAATAAATAAATAAGCAAATGAATGAATAAATAAACCATAACTGGAAGGACAAAATTAGAAAAATGTTATATAATATATGAACAATTATCTATTACCCTGAAAGTTTTCATGTAAAGTCATAAATAACAAATTGAGCTGTGAACTACTAGAATTATTTTGGTTTGTATCTCTCTTGAATTCCAAGAGTTCAATATTATGGTTTCATCTTGCTTGAAATTTTCTCTTTTGTTTCCTTGAAAAAATCCATTCTTCTGAATTTTAACTTACTATGTTTCTTCAATCCATTCTTTGGCAAATGCTATCTTTGGCCCACAAATATCTTCTCCCCTTCCCCCTTCACTGCACTTTGGCTCCAATTGCAACTCTCGTCACTGGACTTTCTCTGGTGTTTCAAATCCACTCTGTCACCTACACGCAAGTCAGAATGGAAGGGAGTACACATCGTACACATCCCCAGGGAGAAGTCTTCTATAAATACCCTGGCTATGCGATCTATAAATACCTCAGCTTTCTCTTCTCCCAATTCTGATAACACTAGTGTGCATTTGTGTTGCTGTTGTTGTTGTTTTGTTTTGTTTTGTTTTTTAATACACTGGATCAAGCTCCAGTTTTCCACTGGATTTATTAATGTAATATCTTATTATATAACAAGTCCCACAATGATGAGTCCCATTCCATTGGACTTTATCCTCTCCTCCCAGTATTTCCTAAAATCTTCCAAATAAGCTACTTGAATTTGAATCTTTTCCTCAGCATTTGTTTCTGAAGCACCAGAAACTAGAATGAACTCTTTCAAGTTATTGTTCCTTGGAAAAGTTTTATTCCTTTATTCCCAAACTCTGTACACACTACCATCATTCATGAAGTGAACAAGATGGAAACCCAGCAGTCATCAATTCTTTGCCCCTCTTTTCCTCTTTCCCATATAAATAGCATAAATCATGCCTCTTCCTGATGACTACTGCACATTGTTATGCCATGACAAAAATCAGCTTTGGCTCAGATTGCTAAAACAATCTTTACTACTTTGGGCCCTTATAAATTTTTCTCCACAAAGCAACTTAAATAACTTCATTTAAATGATCAACACTAAATACATCACCAAAACGTCACTGGTTTCCCATTGCTCTTCGGAAATGTTAATTCCTAAATTCGTCTTTCAACAGCCTTCCTGTCCTAACTCCTACTTATTACTCCAACCTCATTTCTTCCCCATTCATTCTTCAGAGAATGTTTTCCAATGTTACTGAATGAAAAGAAGCGAAGTAATTCTTGAAATAGGGATTTAAGTTGGTGGAGGAGGAGACAAGTGTAAGTGTAAAATGCAATGACAATGTCAAAAAGTTATTTAGAATAATGGGCTAAAGCTTTATTTAAAAAAACACAAAAATCCCTTAAAGCCATAGGGAAGGATGAATGTGTAATTTTAGAATGTATATACGTGTATGAGGATTAACATTTGTAATGTATAATCATTTATTTATTTTTTTTTTTTGTGGTACCAGGAATTGAACCCAGGGGCGTTCTACCTCTGCGCTACACCCCCGGCCCTATTTTTTATACTTTATTTTGAAACTGGGTCTCACGAAGTTGCGGAGGGCCTCACATAGTAGAGAGAGAGAAAGAGAAAGAGCTGAGGCTGGCCGCGAACCCGGATCCTCCGGTCTCTGCCTCCCAAAGTACTGGGATTACAAGCGTGCGCCACCACGCCCGGCCTTATAATCATTTATTTGTTATAGAGAATATTTGAAGAATAATCTTCAGTATATGTGGACTACATAACATATACAGAAAAAATGACTTATTTAAAATGAAAGTAGTTATAAACTTTTTCCCAATGAGAAGAGCAATAGAGATGATTTTACTATTCTTAGAATATAAACTAAATTCCCTAGGTGGCTGTATAAAGACCCTTATAATACTTTATAGCAAATGCAGTAAATGCCGTATAATATTTTTGCTTTGTTCCTTATGTGGACATTAATATCCATAATGTCAATAATTACACCAACTTTGTAAATTGCAAGCTAACACCTCCTTACATTACTTTTTATTTCCTCTGTGTGTCTAGAAACAAGTTGAAATATAGTGTGGTTCCATAGGAAAGTTATTTTCTATCCTGAGAGAAATGGTGCACATGGAGTTAGTACACACCCAGTGCTGCAAATTTGTCTCTTTCTTCAGGGAAAGGAGTTTGTTCATTAATATATATTATGCATTTATTTGCCAACTGTTACTATTAACACGATCAAATAAAGTGGACTAATCTTTCTCTTTCTCTGATGCTACTTCTACGAACTAGTAATAGTTTTTCAAGATTAAAAAAGGACAGTGTAGCTGAGTATGGTGATGCAGGCATATAATCCCAGTACTTTGGAGGCTGAGACAGGAAGATCGTGGGTTTGAGACCAGCCTCAGAAACTTAGCAAGACTCAGCAACCTAGGGAGTCCCTGTTTCAAAACAAAAATTAAAAAGGGGCTGGGGATGTAGCTCGAAAGTAGAATGCCCCTGGGTTCCATCGCCAGTAGCATAAAAAAAAAAGAAAAAAAAAAGGACAGTATAGAAGTAGAAATGATCATGGAGAGTAATAAGAGTGTAGAGGGGCAAATATAATGTCATACTTAAACATTTTCTACACAATCTCCTCTGAGTGTTGCCCATCCTATCTCTCATAATTATCATTAAAATTAGCATTTATTTACCAATTATTTTTCACTTACTGATATCAGTCACAGTCTAGTAAATGTAAGATATAAAAAAGATACATTGCTTAGAGTCAAAAACAGCAGAAATGTAAGCTAACAATTGCAAAACATGAAAATTATTATATTCAAGATGGTGTGAAAATCCGGGGTAAGGATTACATAGGAAAGTACAAAACTGAATAAAATCATCAGTTTTAGAAAGATTAATTCAGTTCCTTGGTATTATATATGTTGTGATATATATTTTATCTTTTTTCACTTTTTTTGGTATTGGGGATTGGACCCAGGGGTGCTCTACCTCTGAGCTACACTACCAGCTCTATTTTATTTTTATTTTGAAATCGGGTCTTGGTAAATTGGCGAGGCAGGCCTCGAACTGGTGATGCTCCTGTCTTAGCCTCACAAGAACTGGGATAACAGGCATGCACCACCATGCCCTGCTTTTTACACTTTTATGTAGTTGAAGTGTCATATACATTTACCTTAATGACACAGCTATTTTAAAACAGTAAACATAGTATAGATTAACATGCTTTAAATTATAAACTAATATATTAAATAAAATAATAAAATTAAAAATTAAATATTTATTTTAAACTTACTCAAGGGATCATTATCATATAATATTGAAGGGAGAGATGGAATTCTAACAATCATGCTAAGAAAAATTACAACCATCATTAAATAAGATGAGTTCTGAATAGAATTTCTGTTTGCAATCCCACACTGAGTAATTTACTATACATATGCTGGTATTCGCCTGCATCTTCTACTTTTTGCCCATTATTTCTTCTCCACTGGATAAAATTCCTTGTTTTGCCTTAAGGTTATTAATTTAAGTCTAACCACCAAAAATGAATTCTTATTAAAGATGTTGGGGAAAAATCACATAAGAAAAAGTATAACAACTGAGTAATACTTTGTTTTCTCATTCATCTTTATCATTGAACATAAAAATACACATTGGGTAAAAATATAAATCATGAAGTAAAATACACAGTGCAACTGATGCCACAAATGTATGCAAACAGTGTTATAAAATGATATACATAAATCCTGCTATTAACTGAGGAAGGCATGTAAAAATAATAAAACTGTTTTTTTTGGTACAGGAGATTGAATCCAGGGGCATTCTACCTCTAAGCTACACCCCCAGCCCTATTTTATTTTTTATTTGGAAACAGGGTCTCACTAAGTTGTGGAGGGCCTCACTAAATTGCTGAGGCTGGCCTTGAACTTGCAATCCTCCTGTTTCAGCCTCCCAAATGTGGGAATTACAGGTGCGTGCCACCATGTCCAGCTACAATAAATCATTTTTAAAAACTACTGTTAATATTGTAGATTTATAACTAAGAGGCTCATTTTATGACATTTATTACTGTATTTAGACATAAACAAAATGTATAATAGTTAATGAAAACCATTGCAAGCATGGATGATAAGGGGCAAGTTTTTACATCTTTCATTGTTTTTCTGTTTAGTTCTTTTCTAGAGTTTTTGTTTTTTAATTCAGAATCTAAACTGGGACAGTCCACACTATTTTCAATTATCTAACACACTCTTTTGTCCTTTTTGATGGACTGAATGAGATAACTAACATTCTGCAACTCACACATCTTTCAATGACCGTCCCTAAAGACAATCACAGGCAGAAGTGAAGAAATGTTACATTTGACTCTGGCAAGAACTTGGAGTAAAGAGCTCTGTCTGATCAATACGGAGCCTATTAATTTTGATCTAGCCTGATGATTGTTGCTCCCTCCCCAGAGTTAAATTACTTTGAAACAGCACAAAAACTACTCAGAAAGCTTAGTGAGAAACCACAAAAAAATTTTTTTTCTAACAGTTGAGTTATCACTGACTTGCACACAATGAAAAGATGGGAATTCAGTTTTATAGTGTATATTTCTTTCCATAGGATTCTCCAAAAGTGCTCTGTAATGGAAGTTAATATCAATCGGGGTAATTCTGAAGTTGTTAGATTAGTGCTCTACAAGAATTTGCCTGGGGACATTAGAGCCCATTTTGTTGATAGGAAGAATGTTGATTAGGACCCCAAGGACATTCTTTACCATTTCTGGAAAAAATGCTTTGTGTTGTTTTTTTTATTTCAACTGGAAAAGTCATAAGCTCAGTTTTTCAAATGACTAATATGTATTAAATTCTAACGATGGGCACATAAGACATACAGATATGATGTAAAAGTAGATCTTGCAGTTCAACCCAATTTAACTGCCCCATAAGCATGTCATTATAATCAGCTGTGAAAATTAGAGATTTCCACAACCTGACCAGAGGAAATCTATGCAGGAATTTGAGTTTGTAGATGCCATTCGACATATCCCTTGGATTTATAACATTTCAAAAATATATCAAGGAAAGAAAACTAACTTTAAAAGGTGCACATGTGAGAAAACCACTGTTAATTCAGTATGGCTATATTTTTATTTTAGGATGAAAAGATATAGAGAAGAAAATGAAAAAAATTCGGGCTATGCTGTGGATAGATTTTTAAAAATTATTTCAAATATAATTAAGGGAAATGGAAATATGTGAACTGAAAAAAATGGCAATTCTCTTTGTTGTTGTTCAGTGAAAATTCTGACTTCATTATGGAAGATGGATTGAAAAGAAGAGAATATGAGATCACAAAGATCTACAAGGCAGTGACGTTGAGATTATTTATAAGAAATAAAAGGAATCTACTAAGGGATTTGAGAGATGAAAAGACCTGTTCAACAGATGTTGAAATCAACGTCTTCTGCAAAAGATGTTTTAGACATAGAACATATGTAACTGAGTAACTTTTGTAACTTTAGAACTGATATATTTGGATTTCTTTGTTCGAATAAATGAATAGCTAATAATATTCTCAAGGTAGGAAAGGTAAAACTAGGAAAATACTTGGTAAAATAAATTGATATGATTGGCCATTTTTAACTTGAGATTACCTGCAGGGTATTCGTGGAGCAATTTATTGTTCTTTATTTACATCTTACCTAAATTCATATGCTGTAGACAGGAGGAATGTCAATGCCAGAGATAAGGTATTACTGTTGTAAGTATAGATAGTATTGAATGTGCAAGAGATGATGAAGGCCCCTTCAACAAGAAAAATAAGAAAATGAGCTGGGTGCTGTGGTGCACGCCTGTAATCCCAATACTTGGGATGCTGAGACAGAAGGATCCCAGGCTCAAGACCAACTTCAGCAGCTTAGTGAGGCCCTAAGCAATCTAAGGGGATCCTATTTCAAAATGAAAAATACAAAGAGCTGGGGGTATAGCTTGGGGGTAGAATGCTTCTGGGCTCAATCCCCTGTACCACAAAAAAAAAAAAAGAAAAGGAAAGAAAAAGAAATGACCAAGAACAGATGTACAGATAATATGAAATTTTGAGTTTTTTTGCCTGAAGAAAAAAGAGTGTATATATATTACACATAGAAAGAGAATTTTTTTTTTTTTTTGTGGCACTGGTACTGGGAGTTGAATCCCGGGGCATTCTACCTCCAAACCACACCCCCAGTCCTATTTATTTATTTATTTTGGTATCAGGGTCTCACTAAGTTGCTAAGGGTCTCACTAAGTTGCTGAGGCTAGCCTCAAACCTGAAATCCTCTTGTCTCAGCCTCCCAAGTACTGGGATTACAGACGTGTGCCACCACTCCCATCGCGAGAGTCTTGATTAATGATATAAGAAGGAAGAGAACCTGGCGACAGTGTTCCAGCTAGCAAGAGGAAAATTCTGTAAAACAGTACTTATACTTTTCCTCTATGCTCTTAGACTACTTGGGAGAATACTTTTGAGATGTCAGTCAAATATCCAAACTTTAGGCTCTAGTTATGTCTTCTTCAAACTTTCTACCTCTAAACTTACATATTTAAGGAATATGTGTTATCTTTTGTCATGCATTATGTGTGCTACATAACTACTTGAGATCCTTTTAGGTTTGCAAATTGAGCTCTGTATGTGACTTCAACTTTAAAGGGTAATTCATAAAGGACTGTACAAGTTAAACAACAACTTCATTTAGTTTTTTTCAGTGACCTGGCATAGCAGAAAAGAATAGCAGGCTTTCTGAAATGTCCCCCACTCTGGCTCAGCACTCCTTCTACTGCCACCCGCTCTGTCTTGTGTGACAACTGCCCACTCTGTGTAGGAAGAGAACAGGACATATGTGTGCTGCTGATAAAGTATAAGATTCACATACAAAGCTAGAGAGTATATAATTTGTATGTATTTATGGCCCATTTTATTTGTATTTATTTTTGTGGTACTGTGGATGGAACGCAGGGGCCTTCTACCTCTGGGGTACACCCCAAACCTATTTTTTATTTAGAAACAGGGTCTCACTAGGTTGCTGAGAGCCTCACTGAGTTGCTGAGGCTGGCTTCGAACCTGTGATCCTCCTGTCTCAGCCTCCCAAGTACTGGGATTATAAGCATGTGCCACCATGTCTGGCATTTATGGCCCATTTTAAAGAATGTAAAATTAAAATAATTCAGACTGGCTTTGTGACGTCTGACTTGTTTATCTCAAGATAGTCATTTTATTGTGGAAAGCCATAGAAATAGTCTTTCTTAGAATAAGCCCCCCGTACCCCCCCAAAAAGCAGTGGTGTTTTTATGTGCAAAACACATTTGTCCCAGAGAGAATGTCTGCATTATTTCATTATTCACTTTTATTTACTTGTAGTTTATTTTCCTAAAACATGGCTTAATTTGAACAGATGGATTAATGCTTTAAATGAGACATTTAGCCACAAGCTATTTGGTAATTTAGGTTCTTTTCAGAGCTATTTACCATATCCCACCATAGATCCATATACAGAACTGCCTATTCAAATCAGTGACGCATTCCCCAAAAAATATACATATGGCAGCTTGCAGAACTTATGAACATTGACGTGGGCTTCATGAACTAAACTATCTCCCATTTTGTTTAGCTCAGCACTTGAGAGGATTATCTGGCTTCTTAGAGCTGCCTGACTGAAGGGGCACCAGGGCTTTTCAGTACATCTTTAGCTAGTTTCTCTCCCTCTTTCAAATGGGACATAATAGTAAAATGCACATTAGTGACTATTTTTCCCAGTTTTCTTTATTCTTTAAATTGATTTTTGTAAAGGGATTCAGAATTGAGTAAATGATGAAGAAAAAAGTTGTCTAGCTTAACATGCTTTAAAAGAGAAGAAAATTTCCAGTGAGTACCCAAAGTCATACAAAACTAAGAATGAAAATTACAAATTATAAACTATTACTAAACAATAGGTGGCACACGCTTGTAATCCCAGTACTTGGGAGACTGAAACAGGAGGATCGCAGGTTCATGGCCACCCTCAGCTACTTAGTGAGGCCCTCTGCAACTTAGTGAAAACCTGTTTCAAAAAAAATCAAAAGGGCTGGAGGTGTAGTTCAGTGGTAGAATGCCCCTGGGTTCGATCCCCAATAATGCAAAAAAAAATTTTTTTTAATTATAGAAACACTTCTGAGGGTTAATAGTGAAAACTTGCTGGCTGTAGTGGTGTGCCGGCCTGAAATCCCAGTACTTCGGAGGATGAGACAGGAGAATCAGTGGCAGGTATGAGGTTAGCCTCAGTAATTTAGCGAGATCCTGTTTCAAAATAAAAAATAAAAAAGGGCTGGGGACAAAGCTCAGAGGTAGAATGCCCCTGGGTTCAACTCCTGGCACCCAAAAATTAATTAATTATGCAAGTAAAAATTATTAACAACACTTCTGAGAATTGAGTGAAAGTAATAATCTGCCTCCACCACAATCCCAAAACTGATGCAACACTTGTTTTTGAAGCTCTTTCTTTCTTTTCTCTGCCCTAATCCCTTCTCCTTCAATAACAGTGAAACTCTATATTTATCTGTAGCTTTACTTAGGACTTTAAGACTGAAACAATTGTCAAAAATGCATTCAAATAGCATTCTCTCCATTTGTTCTGAGGTCTATATAAAGCATGTATTAGGAAAAGTATTGGAGATGGGGCACTGAGTAAGACATTCATGTTACCTTTTCATGACATTTATAGCAGGTCTTAGCTGTTTTGAAAAATTCTTCTGTGTGTATATACATATATGAAATACTAAATGACACATTGAAGAGTGTAGTAAAGATTTGTATTGTAATCCAGATCTGATTTCATGTGGCTTTTTCTTGTAGTCAAAGGGAAATATTAATGCATACTCCCAAAGGCAAATTTCTTAGCGAATTAATGTGATCAAATAACCATAAAGAATATCATTGATACTACCAAGTACAGAGATACTGCATATGTGTTCAACAGTCTTTCATAAACATTATTTCTAGATTTGTAAATCAGATTTCTTATAGAGGTAAATGCTTGACTTTTTGAAGCTGTGTTTTCACTGAGGTTCTGAGAGGTATTTTATATTGTTGTTTGAGAATATATCCTCATACTTAAGACACAAGAAATGATTAAAAAATGGTAGTGATAAAAAAATTTTAAATTCTAATTTGGATGTTCAACTTGTTAAAAGGCCCTGAGGAAGTTCATTGGAACAGAAGAAGGCAAACCCAAAATTTTCTTTAGGAAGCAGTTTTAAGCTTTAAATCTATTCTAATACATGAATTCATTTCATACATTTCCCATGGTGTCTTTAAAATGTTAGAGCAAAAATCAAAATGACTTAGGCCCAGTTAATATTCTAGGTAATTGTCTATAGGAGCTATGGAGAAATGTTAAAATACTCCCTTTGAGCCCTTAATTATATGCAAAATAGTTTCTTTCTCAAACCAATGAGATGAAGTAATGGCAAAACATACTCATAGATGACTACATTGAGTTAATAGCTATGTGTTGTCATTTGAACTAAAAAAGTATGGGTTGGAAACTGATTGACAAATATAGTTTAATTTTAGTTTTGCAAATCAGTCTTTGTGACAATAGATGTTTCTAGTATTAATTGTGAATGAAATGAATAGATCTTCGCAGTACAACCTTGGAAACATTCTAAGTTATACGGTCAATATTTTAGATTATACCTGTGGAAAATGCTGACTGGAATGGAGAACTAAGAGAAAATAAAGAGATTATTAGAGTCAGTGTCCAAACTGTTACTTGCAACATATTTCTAAAACACATAAAATAGCCTTAATTGAATTTTATACCTAATGAAAGAATATTTAAAATATATTTATTTAAAAAAAAACAAATCAGGCCGGGAGTGGTGGCGCACCCTTGTAATCCCAGTACTTGGGAGGCTGAGACAGGAGGATTGCAGGTTCACGGCCAGCCTCAGCTACTTAGTGAGGCCCTCTGCAACTTAGTGAGACTAGTGAGACCCTGTTTCAAAATAAAGAATAAAAAATAGGGCTGGGGCATAGATCGGAGGTAGAATGCCCGTGTTCAATCCCCAATACCAAAAAAAAAAAAATCAAATCAGAGTTGTGCCGCATGCCTGAGCATGTGCGACCACCTGGCGTTGTCACTGCCACCATCTGGACACGCTCTGCTTGCAAACAGGTCACCATGGCTTTGGCTAGAGGTTTACTACATCCTTCCTTGGAAGAAGAAAAGGAAAAAACATAAAAAGAAATGGCTAGTTCAAAGTCCAAATTCTTATTTTATGGATGTAAAATGTCCAGGTTACTACAAGAGTACCACGGTTTTCAGCCATGCTCACACAGTGGTTCTTTGTGGAGGTTTCAACAGTGCTGGGTCAGTGTACAAGAGGAAAGGCCAGACCCACAGAAGGCTGTTCATTTAGAAGTAAGCAACACAACTTTGATTGATCTAAACTTCCTAGATTTGTGTTTTCTCACAGAAAACCTTATCATAAATTCAGTAATTCTAGTTAATCTACCAAGATAATGTAATTATATTTGATTTTTGTAAGGTATACAACAATGATCTCCCATTTTGGTGTTAGTTTTTCAATAATGAACAAATACCAAATAATAAAGAAAAATCATAGAAGAAAATTGTGTGAAGGTTTATTGTTAAATATGGTAGATTAACAAACATATTTATCTCCCCTTGTACTAAAACTGCCCCCAAATTATAGTAAATACATTTTTATAAGAGATGTAACACCATAAGGAGATGGAGAATAGAAGAGGGTACAACATCCAAAAAATTATATAATCCAAGGAATCTTTAGCCTGCTATTTGAAAAGACAGAAAACAACAGGAATTAGATCACGAAGTGTCTTCTACCAATAAAAAAGCTTAGTAATGGGCCATACCAGTTCCTCTGCAAGTAGGAGTGGGAGACTAGATCGGGAGAATTAAATTAAAGTCCATTTAAGAATCCTCAAGTCAGCTGGATGCCAGGGCCCAAGGCGAAGCCACAGTTTCTTCTGTTGTTTGACAAGTCACAGCAGAAGGAGGTTTGTCACAGAGCTGACATCCTCTGGTGGCGGCAAGCCTGTTGATGGCCTTACTGTTAATATTAATAATTGTGGGATTGGTGACACCAAAAGGCAAAGCCAAAGTTTCTTCGGCTGGTTGACAGAGTCACAGCAGAAGGAGGTTTGTCGCAGAGCAGACATCCTCTAATGGTGGCCTAGCCTATTGGTGACTTTACTATTAATGTTAATAATTGTGGGATTGGTGACGGGAATTGTAGGACTTATGCCAAAAACTCAATTTACGCAGAATGACTCGAATACAGGCGAAATGCAGGAAAACTGTTGTTCCCAGCATAGAAATAATTTATAGGAAAAGAGAGTTAAATCAGATAATG
>PVJS01042653.1:0-17435 GCA_004027185.1 Glis glis
GGGCTACACCCCCAGCCCTATTTTTTATTCTTTTTTTTTTTGCGGTACCGGGGATTGAATGCAGGGGTGTCCTACCTCTGCGCTACGCCCCCGGCCCTATTTTTTATACTTTATTTTGAAACCGGGTCTCACAAAGTTGCGGAGGGCCTCACTAAGGAGAGAGAGAGAGAGAGAGAGAGAGAGAGAAAGAGAGAGAGAGAGAGACAGGGAGAGAGAGAGCGAGAGAACTGAGGCTGGCCGCGAACCCGGATCCTCTGGTCTCTGCCTCCCAAAGTACTGGGATTACAAGCGTGTGCCACCACGCCCGGCTTATTCTTTATTTTGAAACAGGGTCTCACTAAGTTGCGGAGGGCCTCACTAAGTAGCTGAGGCTGGCCGAGAACCCAGATCCTCTAGTCTCAGCCTCCCAAGTACTGGGATTACAAGTGTGCACCACTACGCCCAGCTTTCTGGAACGTTTTTGAGAAGTTGTTTTCTTGGGTCCCAAAGTCCAAGCCCACTACTTTTACTTTTCTTGTTGTTTTTATTGTGAAAAGTCTTTCATCCCTGACCGTCTAGAGATCGTGAGCCTGGGCCCACAGGGGCAGATTTTTTCTTTCTTCCTAAGAGTGAAAGTTGAGGAAACTCGGAGTCAGGAGCTCATGGGGGCAGAGAGAGGGTAAGGCAAGAGAGAGAGGTCGTCCTAATGGGATGCAGCCACCTCCTAGTGGAGGCTCCAAGTGGAGGCTCGGATAGAGGCTCCGGGAGGGAGGCCACCTGTGCTCCCCTGCTTGCTGCTATGTTGTTCCCTGGTTTGGGTGTGGCACTCAGAGTTGTGGTTCAATAGTGAAGAAATGAACACGTCACCACAGATGGGTTCATGTCTGGTTGTCCTCTTGAGAAGACGAGAGGCAGCAAGGTCCCGGTGGGGTCTCGGGAGGTTTTTTTTTTTTGCGGTACCAGGGATTGAACCCAGGGGCGTTCTACCACCGAGCTACACCCCCAGCCCTATTTTTTATACTTTATTTTGAAACCGGGTCTCACGAAGTTGCGGAGGCCTCACTAAGTAGCTGAGGCTGGCCGCGAACCCGGATCCTCCGGTCTCCGCCTCCCAAGTACTGGGATTACAAGCGTGCGCCACCACGCCCGGCTTTGGGAGCTTTGATGTCCCAGCAGAGGGGCCTGCGTCCCACCCCTGGTTGGAAGCTCCCAGGGTCTCCCCAGGAAGGTGAGGGACTGGCTCCTCCAGGGCACGGCTGTGTGGGCCAGTGATTCTGTCCCTGGCCCATCACTGTCCTTTCTGAGAGGGGACTCTGTGGGGGAATTCCAGGTATGGTGGCAGCCAGAGAGCGCGAATCCTGGGCTAGAGAGGAGAGCCGCTTCCAGAGAAGGGCTGGTTCTTAAATTCAGACGCGACTCATCCCCTGGAGCTTCCCGGACTTTGGAGGGACTCCTTGTCGCCCCTGGGCATGGTGTGAATGCCCCCTGGCAGGGCTGGGCTCCCGCCATGGAGTCACCTGGTCCTGCGGTGCTGTGGGTCCCTGGGGACGGGGGCAGACATGAGGCCTGGAGTTCGGCTGGCTCCTGTGGTTACCCTGGCCATGTGCTTCCCATTAGCCGCCCGCAGCCCGGGAGGGGCGCGTGGGCTGTCCCTGGTCTCACGTGTCTTGGCCTGTGTCAGCACCGTGGCTGAGAGGCCAGGGCTCGGAGAACGGGTGGAGATGCGCAGCAGGGGAGAGGAAGGAGCTTTCCCAGGGGAGAGCCATGCAGCGTGGGCTGGGGCGTGGAGGGGAGGTGGGCTGAGGGACCTTGGGAGCCATGGGGAGTCCCGGAGGAGGGGGATGAGGGATTGCAGAGGTGTGGGCTACAGGGGGGTCTTGAGAGAGATCCCGGGCCACAGCCCCTCTCTGAGCCTCTTATAGGTTTAGTTCCTGCAGCTTGCCTGCTGGTCACATCCCTGCACAGCTCTGCCCCCTCTGAACATTGACACCCTGCTGTTAGATGTCACCCCTCTTCCCTGCCGGCCTGCAAACCCACATCCATCGAGTTCATGGCCTCAGAGCCCCTGCGCCCAGCCCATGGGGGCTCCTGAAGCTCATGTTTGTTGAATGAAGAAATGATGGCATCTCTGCACAGGGACCAGGGAAGTATGTCCACTTTATATACGTGGACACTGAGGCCTGGTGAGGCCTGGCGGCACAGCACCTTGCTGACTCTTGGCCATGCTCTTCTCCATCCCTCAGGGCCACGGGCTGGGGAGAGCTGCTACCGCTCCTGCCCTGAGCTCTGCAGGCTGAGGTCAGAGGCCACGTGTGGATGCTTCTCAAGCAGACGAGGTAGGATGAGGGGCGTTGGGGTGGTGGGAAGAAGCTTCTGGAAGTTGCTCACTGAGCCCTGGGCTGCATGTGTCCGGCCAAGAGCCAGGCATGGCTGACCATGATGGAGCCCGCACCCTCCCTCTGGCCAGGCTGGGCCAGGCGGGGACCTCCTGCGTCACCCCTCACCTCGATGATGTAATCTCTGCCGCCCTTGCTGTGGACAGCCTTGACCGCACAGATGTCCAGCCCGCCGAACATCTCCGAGCAGCTGTCCACCCACAGCCGGTACCTGTGGGACGGACAGAGGGACGGTGAGGGCAGCGAAGACACAGGAGGGGTCAGAGGGAGCCAGAGACTGGGCCAGAGAGACGCACCCAGCAAGGCCGGTGGTGGGACAGTGACATACGTGCTCACAGCCAGAGACGAGAGACAGAGGACAGGGAGAACAGAGACACAGAGACAGAGGAGACAGAGAGATCAGAGACAGAGAGACAGAGGAGAGACAGAGAGATCAGAGACAGAGAGACAGAGGAGAGACAGCGAGAGCAGAGACAGAGAGACAGAGGAGAGACAGCGAGAGCAGAGACAGAGAGACAGGAGAGACAGAGAGATCAAAGACAGAGAGACAGAGGAGAGACAGAGAGATCAAAGACAGAGAGACAGAGGAGACAGAGAGAGCAGAGACAGAGAGACAGAGGAGAGACAGCGAGAGCAGAGACAGAGAGACAGAGGAGACAGAGAGAGCAGAGACACAGAGAGAGAAGAGAGACAGAGAGATCAGAGACAGAGAGACAGAGGAGAGACAGAGAGATCAGAGACAGAGAGACAGAGGAGAGACAGAGAGATCAGAGACAGAGAGACAGAGGAGAGACAGAGAGAGCAGAGACAGAGAGACAGAGGAGACAGAGAGATCAGAGACAGAGAGACAGAGGAGAGACAGAGAGATCAGAGACAGAGAGACAGAGGAGAGACAGAGAGATCAAAGACAGACAGAGGAGAGACAGAGAGAGCAGAGACAGAGAGACAGGAGAGACAGGAGAGCAGAGATGGAGAGAGAACTTGAGAGTTGGGGAGAAGGGAGAGAGGAAGGAAGAGGGAGAGAGGGAACGAGAGGGAGGGTCTCAGGGACTGTGGCCCACCCACCCCAGGATGGCGGCCTCTGCGGCAGTGGGCCCTGCCCCTGCCCCCACCAGGAGTCTTCTTGTACACCCAGCCGCCCCTGCGGCCCTTTTCCCTTGGGAAAGCTGCTCGAAGGGCTCCAGAAACCCCTCCCAGGCCATCCTTCCTGCCCAGAGCCCAGTCCAGACAAGGACCCACGGGGGACAAAGGACACATTCTCCCTAGGCCTGGGGGAGGGGAGGGGAGCCTGCAGGCTGCTCCCGCACGGCCCGGGGGTCTGGCCCTCTGCACCGCTGCTTTTGTTCCTGTTCCAGCCCCTCCAAGGCTCCAAGGCCAGTTTGCTTTGCCGGGGACAGGTCTCAGCACTGGACTCTGACCCGCAACAAGGGGATGGCTGTATCGGAAGAAATCTTGCTGGCCTGCACTTGGCTCCCCTCTGGGCAGGGCCTGGGAGTCACAGGGCACTCTGTGTCAGTGTTCTTGCTTCTCGCCCCACTCTCCAGGGTCGCACGGGCACGCCTACTCTCAGATCTATTTGTGTCTTGGAGCCGGAAGGCCTGGAATGAGGGGGGATCCTGGCTGAAGTGCTGGCAGAACTGATTCCCTCGTCTTATCCAGCAGTGCCACCGAGGCCCAGAGAGGGAGGCTGGCTTGCCCAGGTCACACAGTGAGGCAGTAATAGAGCCCGGATTACCTAGATCTCCTGGGACCTGGCCCGGTTCTCTCATTGAGCGGCTGCTGGGAGTATGTTAGGAGTCACAGATAGATGAAGACTCACTCCCACAGAGCTCCTACTAAGCGCCAGGCATTCTGTGCTTGACGGTCTAACTTGTTCCCTCTGATCGCACCACAACTCCATCAGGAAGGCCTGAACCCATTTTAGTGATGAAGAAATGGAGGCTTAGAGAGATGAATAAACAACTGCGTGGGCTCCAGCCCCGAGTCCTGTGTCATTCAGACCCCGAGCAAGGCCGTTCCTCCTCACTTAGCACGGGGGACCAGGGACCTGGATTCTTGCTACTAGCTCCTCAGCGATGTGGGCTGAGCCTCTCCCTCTTGCAGCCTCAGTTTCCTCATCTGTCAGGTGGGGAGGCCAGGTATGATTCTGGTCGTGAGCTGGAGTCACTGGGAGAATTAAACACATAAATAAATGGCTGGATTCAGGGCTCCCACGTGAGGCTGGTGTGCAGCCACGTCTGGGGACAACCTTTGGTCCTCGGAGCTCTGAGAGTTCTCCGTGTCCCTGATCAGGGTCCATGTTGGGGACCCCGGCCGACGGGAGGAAGACCACACGGTGAGGGAGAGAGAGCTGCACCCCGGTGCTCACTCCGGAGACGGGTTTCTTGACCATGGGAGGAGAGTCTAGACCTGGGAGCAGAGGCGACTGGCTTCCAGAGGCTGTTCTCAAGTGGTCCACATCTCGGTGGCTTCTGGCTGCACCCCAGGCGGGGGCTGCAGGGTCCCTGTCTCTGCAAGCCACATGACCAGCTCTGCCCAGGAGCTGGGCCACTAGCAAACTGCTGAGCCAGGCAGAGGCAGGACCAGGGCCTGTTCAAGGGTCCTCGGGGACTCTGGCCCCTGGGGACAGACTGCAGAGCTCTGTGCAGGCCCTGGAGTGCTGCCCTTGACTGGACCTGTTCCTATGGGTTCCCACAGGGATGGCCCTTCTGTCTGGGACTGAGTAGAGCCCGGAAGATGGCGGCCTTCTGAGGACATCCAGGAGCAGCTTGCAAGGCATCGGGGAAGGCTGGGTTCGCGTTCCAGAAAGGCCCTGGAGAGGAGGGCCACACTGTCCCGTGAACGCCGCTGGGGGAGAGACGTGACTGCCCAGTCCATCCGATCCCACGGTGCCAGGCAAGGAGCAGAACCCCAGGAGACTAGTTGGCACAGGTGGGGCCCGTGGAAGGCAGCAGCTGCCCCGGGGCTTGCTGGGAAGTTCTCCTCCCTGCCCCGGCTGCAGTGGATTCCGTACTGCACAGCCCGCTCTTCCTCCTCACAAGAACACTCTAGCTTGGGGATTAGTGCCTTCATTTTACAGTTGAAGAAGTTCAGACAAGTGAGTTAAATCACCCAGGGTCACACAGCTGGGAGGGGCAGGCCTGCTCACTTTCAGCTTAGAGCCCCTGAGCTGGGAGCCCTGTGAGGGCAGGGACTGTGTCCATTTTCCTTGTCACCAGTTCCCAGGGCCTAGCTCCATGACTGGCTCCCTGTCAGTGCTCATCAAACAGTTGGCAGAGAGATAAAACAAATTGCTAGCCCCTCCTGAGACCACTCATATTCATTCATTCATTCATTCTCCCTCTTTCCCTCTGTACTACGGATTAAACCCAGGGGCCCTCTACCTCTGAGCTACAACCCCAGCCCAATTTTATTTTTTATTTTGAGACAGGGTCTCACTAAGTTGCTGAGGGTCTGCTAAGTTGCAGAGGCTGACTGGCCTCGAACCTGCGATCCTCCTGCTTCAGGCTCCCAAATACTGGGAATGCAGGCATGTGCCACCATGCCCGGCTCCACTCATCTTTAGGACATCCCCTGCACTCCCTTCCCTAGCCTGCAACCAATGCCCTCTCCGTGCTCCCCCTACACGCACGGGTGCTCGCTTTCACCCTAACTCTACCACCCCGCACTTGATTCTCTTCTCTCCTTCCTTAGTGGGGAATGGGGAACAGATGGCTGTTGGGCTGTGGCTTTGGTCTGCAGGGCATTTATTTTTCCTTCATCTAAAGACCGTGTCCCTTGGTGCTATAGCCCTGGAGTCTTGGTCACATACAGAGGCTGCACTGCCCTGCACTGCCCCAACCTCCAGGGCCGAAGGCCTGACAAAGCCCCATCCAATCACAGCCTCGCAGCTTTCTCGGCCACCGTGATTGGTTCAGGGGTGGTCATGTGCCCCAAGCCTGGCCAGTCAGTTCCAGGCCTTGGTGGCAATGACTCTAAAGTCATTTTCTTTGTGCTGGAGGTGACCTTGAGGCTCCAGGGCTGGGGCACTGTGGGCCACCATGAGAGAAAGCACATCTGGAGAAGCCTGCATGGAGCCTGCAGCTCAGCTGGGGTGGGCGGAGAGGCCCTTAGGCCTTCCCCGGGGCTGTGCACCTTGAGTTTTCAGGGACAGGAGCCAATACCTTCCCCAAAGCACAAACTCATTAGATCTGTGTTCTGACACCTGCAACGGATCCAGAATTCTTAGCAGGAAGGCTTGGGTCTTTTTATCTTGGTCTCTTTAGTGCTCAGCACAGTGCTCACCTACATGCAGTAGGTGCTCCATAAATGTTTACTGAACAGAGCTTTCTGACCCCAAAGCCCATATCTGTGCACACTACTGCGAGCTTGGGAGCAGAGGTCACTGGGCTTGCAGGACAGAATGTGAGCGGCTGGCTCTGAGAGCAGGGGGCTCGGCCCTTCTCCAGGCGAAGAGGGCACAGAGCGGTGCTTAAAGGGGGGAAGACATGAACAAGGGATCTTCAGCCAGAGCGCACCCCTGAGGCCCTAGTGGGAGCTCAGCCTGCTAGACTGGGGTAGACTTGCCATTCCCCGGTGCCCTAGACAGGATGCTTCCATGCAGCCGTCAGCAGTAGGGGACATGAGGGCTCCCTGCTCTCTTCCTGAGGCAGCGGGGCAGGGCCAGAAAGACCCTTGGACTCGGAGTCCAGACATCAGAGCTCTGTTCTCCGCTCTGTTGTAAATCAGCTTCGTGACACTGGGCAAGTCACTTCCCTCTCTGAACTTCTCACATCTGTAAAATGCAGCTGTTTTAATACCTGCCCTGTGGGCGATTGTGGGCAGTAAAGAGAACATGGCTAGGAGGGTGCTCCGTGGGTGGGAGGCACTGGGCAGGGTGGGTTGGTCTTCTTCATGGGGCTCCTGCTGTACCTCCCCCAGTTCCCACCATGGCTGGTGTCGCTCCCTGCATCTCCTTTGTCTCTTACCTCTCTGTCATGGCCACCTGCTCCAGCATGGCAGAGCCTGTGTTGGCTTTCCAGTTTCCGGAAATGGAGGTTCTCCTGTGTCAAAGCAAACAACACACTGAGGGCGTTAGGGATCTCTGTTGCTGATCTGCCTTCCCTTTTTGCTCTGGTTGTTAGGATGCTCTGTTTCAAAAAGCTGGCTCCCATTATGGCATGTACTTTTAGGTAGGTACCCTTGTCTTCAGTCTTATTTTCCTGTTTTTGCTTTCCTTCCTTTATTTTTTGGGGGTCTTATGTATTGTTTTCTAAATTTCTTTTGAAATTTAAAGATTAAACTTAAAAATGCTGACTCCATCAGATAAAATCCCCCAAACCTTGGTGCTATAGTTTGAATCTGGAATGTCCCCCAAAAGCCCATGTGTTAAAGGCTTGGTGCTCAGCTTGGTGCTACTGGGAGGTGGTGGGACCTTTAAGAGGTGGGGCCTAGTGGGAGGCAGTTAGGTCATTGTGGGCATGTCTTTGAAGGGGATATTGGAATGCCAGCCCTTTCCTGTCTCTTTCTTGGCCTTTGGGCTGCCATGAGGGAAGCAATCCTTCTCTGCCATGTGTCCCCGCCATGACATACTGAGCTGCCACAGGCTCAAAACAACAGGGCCAAGTAACCATTGAATAAAACCTCTGAAAACATGAGGCCAAATAAACCTCTCCTCCTTCTAAGTTGATTTGTCTCAGGTATTTTGTTATAGTAACTGAAAGCTGGCGAACACACTTGGCCTTTTGTTTTGAGGAGAACTAGGGAAATGTAGCACTTGGTGATTTTGTAATTTTTTTTGTGGGCTCCAGAATGTAGGAAAAATGGTCCTTAGAGAGAAGTGACTACTTCCCACAGCGAGCAGTAGGAAGGCCTTGTGGCCTATGCCTGTCTTGCCGCTCTTCTCTGCTCCTTTGCTTGGGCTTGTTCTGCTCCAGCAACAACAGACTCCCCCGTCCAGTGCTCGCCGCGGCTTGCATGTGTGTTCTTCCCTGTGCCCCGTGCCGACTTTGTGCATCTGAAATGTGACTCCTCATGGCCCCCTTGCCCCGCGAGCAAAGACGGCCATGCACTCCTCACCCTGCACTGTGCTCAGTCATGCTCGTCCCTCCTGTAATGACCCTTGGGGTCCTGTCTGCCCAGATGGAGGGGAAACCCTGGGGACAGGGGACATGTTTCACTGTGTCCCTACCACACCAGTGTTCCACAGGGCCTGGCATGTAGTAGGGGCCCAGTAGCTACTGACTGGGTGAGGGATTGTGTATGCTGGAGAAGAATCCAGACAGACTCTCTATCACTGTGGTCCATCTGGACCCAGCAAAGACCAAATGGGTTTAAGCACAATGGCGGAGGTGATTCTGTCTGTCTTATGGCCAAGGGAAGGTATGTGGTTGAGACCAAAGGTGAACTGGGTAAAGGGATTGGCACAAGGATAGGCCTTTCTAAAAGAGAAAGTCAAGTTTATAAATGCTGAGAATTGGTGGGCACTGATAGGAGCCATAGCTACTGGAGGCGCAGGTCCAGCGTTAAGCTCCAGGTCAGATGAGTTCCATCCGGCTCAACTCAATTCAGTCCAGCTTGGCAAATGCTCAGAGGCCCCATCTGTCCTGGGTACTGGACTAGTCTGAGCATGCAGACTGGACCCCCTCCCCAGGCTGCTCACTGCCTTTGGGGTGGGCTAGCCTCGGAACGAGTGCGTAGTCACAGTAGGACTAGCAATGTACATGAGGAGTTAAGAGTCCTGGGGAGCTGGGCGTGGTGGTGCACACCTGTAACCCCAGTACTTGGGAGGCTGAGACAGGAGGATCACGAGATGGAGGATAACCTCAGCAGTGTAGTGAGACTCACAACAACCTAGTGAGGCCCTGTTTCAAAACAAACAAACAAACAAACAAACAAACAAACAAACAAACAGACAGACAAACAAACAGACAAACAAAAAAACATAAAAAGGGCTGGGGGCATAGCTCAGGGGTAGAATGCCCCTGGGTTTAATCCCCAATAACACACACACACACACACACACACACACACACGCATACACACACACACACACACACACTCACACAGAGTTCTGGGGAAGCACAGGAGAATCCAGAGTCACTTAATATGACCCTAGAAGATAGCACTGTGACGTCCCTTGGGGGACGAGTGGAATTTGGCACAACAGGATTTGGATGGTGGTGAGAGAAGGTAATCACTGACTTGAGTCAGACAGGTGAGTTTGAATCCTGGTTATGGCATTTTCTAGCAATCAAACCATGGGCAACATCTCTGAGTCTCTATTTCCTCATTGGCAAAATGGAAATAATTATAGCACCATCCTTGTAGGGACTTGTGTGAATGAAAGGAAACGTTCCCATAAACCTCATGCTGTTCCCATAAACAGCAGCACAATAGGCACTGCTGTTATTTTCAGTTAAGTGAAGACAAGGAAAGAGGCACTCACTCCATGGGCTGGAGCAGCAGGACCCAGGCCCGAGAGACCTCCTCCCAGGAGCTGAGATGTGAGCAGGGCTTCCTGGACCCAAGCCGTGGATCCAGGGCTTTGTAATCCCAATTCATTTCAGCCTCTCAAAACCCAAGGAGATGAATGTTATTATTATTATTATTCCCACCTACACCCAGAGCCACCAAACCATATCTTATCAACTCCATGTCCTTAATCAAGGACGGAGGGAAGGAGGGCTTGTCCTTAGCCTGACTGTGATGCTGCTGTGAGTGTAGGATGGTGTGGAGACTGTGACACAAATACCCACCTATGTTACAGGTTGCCGTAGTTCTCTTGGGCTGCTATAGCAAAATACCATAAACCAGGTGGCCTAGAAACAGCAGAAGTTTATTTCCCACAGCTCTGGAGGCTGCAAGCCCAAGGTCAAGGTGCTGGTAGATTCGGCGTTTGGTGAGGGTTAGGGTTAGGGTTTCTGGTTCATTGATGGTACTTTCTTGCTGTGTCCTCTCATGGTGAAGTAAGCAAGGGGTCTTTCTGGGGTCTCTTTTTAAGAGCACTAATGCCATTCTTGAGGGGTCTGCCCTCACAATCTTTCTAATCCCCTCCCCAAGAACTCTCCTTCCTAATATCACCACCGTGGGGGTGGGATTTAACATATGCGTTTTGGGGGAACACCAACATTCACACCATAGCACAAGTGTACGGTATAACCTCATGGAAGGGGCTGGAGGAAGAGGTGCTGGCTGAATAGCCCGGACCTGAGTGGAGAGTGTATGGCTGTAGATGAAAGGACTGTACGTGAGCACTGTGCTGTGGTCTCCTACAGAGCTACAGTTGACGGGCTGAAACTGTCCACATAGACTGGGGTCACCAAATCATTCTGTGTATGGCGGAGGGTGGAGCCAGGTTTTTCTCTGTTGGAGTGGGAGGGTATAGATGAGCAATCGGGGAAGACTAAAATGAACCACACAGATACTGGATGGAAGTCGGAGACATCTGCGTGAATCTGTTTAGCTTCATGTACATAGGGATGGTTCTATAGAGAAATAATTGTGGATATGTGTGGATATGCGGGTAAGGATATATACTTATATTTCCTCATAGTATCTGCTGAGAGAACCTAAAAGCAGTGTCGTCCCTGCAGCAGCAAGCACAGAGGCCGGGTGCAGGGCGGGAAGTGGCCATGGAGGAGGCTGGGTGGCCAGGGGCAGGGAGGACGTTCTCCACGGGTCTGATGCGAGCCCCCTCCCTTGGCGGCGGACCAACCCTGGGGCCAGGAAACTACTGACAAATGGGAGCTGTCAGGCCAGAGAGGCTCAGCACAAAGAATGCGGCAGTGAGGTAATCCTCAAGAAAAAAAACTGGAGCAAGGTGTCAGCAAAGTCAAGTGTGGAAACGCTAACAATGAGGAGAGGAGGGAAATGGCGTCATGGGGCGCTGGGGGCTCTGGCATGCGCGGCTCTGCCTCTCCGGTGTGTGCTGTGACTCAGAGGGGGCAGGGCAAGGACGACTGAGAGCCGTGACCCCTCTGACCTGCTTCGTGGAAGGAAGAGGGCAAGGGACAGGGCGGGCCAGGACTATTCCTTGGGAACAGGCTCCATCCCTTTCCTGGGACTATTTCCTTCTCGGTCAAGCCCCTGCATCTCCTCCAGTTTCCCAGGCAATGGCAGAGTGCGGTGGTTGTGGAGTGCTCCAAGTCTAAAGTCACCAGCTGGCCCTTTACGCAGGAGGTTTGCTGACCTCCGGACTAGGCAATCCAGGTGGCGCAGAACAAACTATAAGAAATACGTAAGTGGATGCGCACAGCAAAGAAATCGGTGGCAGCCGGATTTGACCTGTGGCCTGTGGCTTGCTGAGCCCGCCCTCGGGCGCATGCTGCAGTGTACAGAAGCATGCGGACAGACAGACGTTCCAACTGTTCGGGCAACCATTGCTGTCCTCAACTACGGAGCCACGTACACAGTCAGTGCTCCATAAATGCGTGGCAACCAGGCAACACTTGGCTCTCTGGGGTCTTAGCATTTCAAGTGGAACCAACAACAACATTCCAAAGTGAGGAACGAGAGGCCTAGGAGCAGATAAGGCCTTGCCAAAGAACTAGACCTGGCCTCTTCCAGAGCCTCGGCCCCAGCGGAGTCCCCCATTGCGGGACCAGCTCAGGCAGGGGTGTAGGTGGGTGGCTCTTTTCTGCCTGACATTCATTCCTTTTCTTTTAGATGCAGCATGTCCATTTTCACTAGGGAATGACCCTGGTCACATTGCATGGTTCCTGCCTGGACTTTCCATATTGGTTGTCTGCCTTTTTCTAACCAATAAGCGCATGACCAAAGTTGGACAAAGTTGGAAAGTCCTCGCCATTCCATGGATTCACGATGTTGAGATGAGCCGACAATGACTAGGGCAGATTTCTTACTCAGTGGTGGCGCCATGACGATTGTCTAGTATTTCTGGCTCCTCACACTGCGGGGGCTGCCCTGGATCCTAATATTTCTGAAATTGGTAGTTTAGTGGGCTTTTTGTTTGTTTTTTTTAAAAGTTTCTTATCATCCATGATTTTAAAATAAATTCCCTTAAAAACAAACAAACAAACAAACAAACAAACAAACAAACAAACAAACAAACAAACTAATAAAACAGTTAGATGTGGTTTCTGTTGCTTGTAGCCAGAGAAATCTGAGGTAACCTTGAGTCTTATTGGTTCCAGAGAAGCCCCTTTCCAGGGGCATTCTACCTCTGAGCTATACCCCCAGTGCTATTTTATTTTTTATTTTGAAACAGGGTCTCACTAAGTTGCAGAGGGCCTCACTAAGTTGCTGAGGTTGGGCTGGAACCTGCAATCCTCCTGTCTCAGCCTCCCAAGTACTGGGATTACAAGTGTGCCCCACCACGCCTTATTTTTTTATTCTTTATTTTGAAACAGGATCTCACTAAGTTGCGGAGGGCCTCACTAAGTATCTGAGGCTGGCCGCGAACCTGGATCCTCCTGTTTCAGCCTCCCAAGTACTGGGATTACAAGTGTTCGCCACCACACCCAGCTCCCAAGTTATTTTTATTTTAATTTTTTTTTGGTACCTACCAGGGATTGAACCCAGGGGCATTCTACCTCCGAGCTACATCTCCAGCCCTATTTTTTTATTCTTTATTTTGAAACAGGGTTTCACTAAGTTGCGGAGGGCCTCACTAAGTAGCTGAGGCTGGCTGGGAACCTGTGATCCTCCTGTCTCAGCCTCCCAAGTACTGGGATTACAAGTGTGCACCACCATGCTTGGCTCCAAGTTATTTTTTTATACATACAAATCAGATCCTGCTGTTTCTCTGTCAGAAGAGAACCTAAGAGGACCCAAAACCCTTGGCAAGGCATTCAAATGCCTCCTTTTATTTTATTTTATTTTATTTTATTTTATTTTTTTGTGTGTGGTACTGGGGATTGAACTCAGGGGCATTCTACCTCCAGCCTACACCCCAGCTCTTTTTTTATTTTGAACCAGGGTCTCGCTAGGCTGCTGAGAGTCTTGCTAAGTTGCTGAGGCTGGCCTCGAACCTGCAATCCTCCTGTCTCAGCCTCCATAGTACTGGGATTATAGGCATGTGCCACCATGCCCGGCTTAAATGCCTCCTTGATTTGTCCCCAAATTTCTTTCAGTCTTGACTCCAATGACATACCTGTAGTTTCCCCCAAACATGCCCAGCATCTTTATTGCTCCAAGGGGAACAGCCCTTGCTTGGTGGAGACTCACCTTGGGATAAGTTGAGCCCTTCAGCCTCACCAGAGAAGAAGGGCAGGAGAGGAGAGATCAAGGGAGTACGGTGACGTGCAGAGGGAGGCCACCACTTTCGGGTGGAGGACAGCAGCGGGACCCTGCCCTCCATCCCCCACCCTTCCTCCCTGCTCCCCAGCCCCTGCCCGGGACTCACATGTAAGCCTTGTAGTTGGATCCGATTTTCTGGATGCGAATGTCGTACTTGGAGTCGATGAAGGCCTCGGTGGTGGCGTAGGTTTTGGCCATGGCCACCACGCTGGTTATGTCCTGGTAGTCATGCTGGTTTTCTACTTTGATCTGTGTGGGAGGACAAGGGCGTGAGGGCCACCCCCAGCGTCAACTGAGCACCTGCCCAAGGCCGGGCCTCAGCACCCCGGCAGAGAGGGGGACTGGAGAGAGGGTCACCTGCGTAGCAGCGGGGACAGATGCAGGAAAGAAGGCCTCCGCTGTGCACCTGTGCGAGGTGCAGAGGAGGAAGGGAGCAGCTCCACTTGGGAAGCAGGACCTCATTATGGAAGACGGGAGCTTGGGAGGGTCTGAAGGGTGGCTAAGGTGTTCAGGTGGCCTGTGTGTGCAGCGGGCTGGTGTCTGGGGAGGAGCGAGTGTGTGAGGACCCGCAGGGCATGCTGGGGAAGGGCTGGGGGTTCAGCCTGGCCGAGGGGGCGGGAGGGTGGGGATGGCTGGATGGGAGTCATAGAGGAACAGTTCATGGAGGGCCACCTGGTTCTGATCAGGAGCTCAAATTTTAGCTGAAAGCCACAGGAAGAGGGGGAGGAGTTTAAAACAGCAAATGGCTTAATTTGCCTTTTAGAAAAACCATTTAAGCAGTTGGGTTGAGGATTAAATGGAGGAGTGTGATTTGGAATACAGAAAGATGAGTTAGAAAGGAGTGTGTGTGTGTGTGTGTGTGTGTGTGTGTGTGTGTGGTGTGTGCATGAGTTTTTTTGTGTGTGTGGTATGTCTGCTTGTGTGTGGTGTGTGCTGCATGCGTGTGGTATGTTTCTGTACGTGTGTTGTGTGTGGTGCTTGCAGTGGATGTTGTGTGTTGTACGTGTGTGTTGTGTGTTGTTTGTGTGTGCATGCAGTGTGTGTGCATGCGTGCAGGCAGGCGCTGGACAGGCCCTCCAAAGGCCTGAGGGAGAAAGTCACACGGTGCCCTGGGCTGAGGCCAGGAACACAGGGCGGCGGCCTGGGGTCAGGGAGGGGTCCCCACGGCCAGGCTCACCACTGTGCTCTCAAGTCAGAGCAGAGGCAGCCTCCCAGTGGCTGTGGACAGCTGGCCCTGGGGACCCTGCTTGTCTAGAGTGGCCCCCTCCCGGTCACCCCCATCCAGACTGCAGAGGAACTCTGATGCTGGGCCAGAGGCGGGCAGAGCCCAGACACCCCCAGAAGCACTGAGCATCTGTGTGGGAGGCTGTGTGGGCGGGGCCAGCGGTCTGGGGGCAGCACCCTCCATCTCTTCTCATGTCCTCCAGCCCTTTCCTGCCACCCTACAATGTCAGCCCTGACCCCACCGCTCCCACCATGGCGCCCACACACATCCACATCAACGTCACAGCTTACAAAGTGTCCGCAGGGCCTCCCAGAGACCAGAAACAGAATCACGAGGCAGGCAGGCTGGGCATCGTCACGGTCATTTCACAGATGTGGAAACTGAGATTTCTTCACTTGGCCAAGGCCAGACGGCAGCTCAGTGCAGAGCTGGGCATGAAACTCTGGACTTGAAGGCACTTGAAGGCACAGTTTTACCTGGAGCCAGCTCGGGTCTCCAGGTGGAGGCCTGTGGTCCTGCCAAGAGGGAGGTAAATGACCACTGGCCGGGGAGAGGCCTGGCAAGCCTTCCCTCTCTTGGCTCTCTGAGATACTCAGCCTCTCAGAGACTCTTGGTCTACTTTGCAGAGAAAATAAAGGAGACCAGGTCAGAGTTCCCTGTTTTCTGTCCCTTTTCAAGCTCACTGGACTTGTTTCCTCCTCCCAGATGTAATGGCTTCTTAAGTCTTCCAAGGCTCTGACTACTGGTGGGTCCTGCTTCCTCTAGTGACCCCTGAATGTAAGTTGGGCACCTGGACTCCCAGCTGAATTACATTATTCCAGTTGATGTGGTCAAGTCTCCAAGTCTGGCCAACAAAACTCGATAAATGTGATGCGAGCACCCCCTAAGATGTAGGGAATCTTCCCTTTCCCTGTTTCTTCTTCACTCTGGCTGGGGCGTGGACCTGATGGTTTGATCAGGGGCAGCCATCTTGGGCCCTAAGAAGAAAGCCACATCTTGAGGATGGCTGAGTAGTAAGATGGAAGGAACCCACATCCCCAACACCGTGGAGCCCCCTCTCAGCACTCAACTGTGGATGCTCCGCCTCTTGCAGGAGAGAGAAATAAACCTTGATCTTGTTTAAGCCACTGTTATTAGGGTCATTGCTAAAGCGGCCAATGTAGTTTTAGTCTCCTGCTTTTCATCGATTCTTCATCCTTTGGACTGGTGGTGGAGGAGCTGCATTCTGCTTGCAGCCGCTCTCTGTCTCTGTACCCTCAAGTCCCACCCCTTAGAGCCACCCTCTCCAGATTTCACCCCTCTCCATTCTACCAAAACCGAGTTGGCAGAGGTCACCTTGGCCCTCCTCCATGGCGACTCCCGTAGAGTTCCTTGGATCCTCATCCTGCTCTGGCACTCCGTAGCCTCCCACATCAATGAACTTTGGTTTCTCTCCTGGTTCTCTTCCTTTCTTTCTGGCACTTTCTTCACGGTCTGTATTGCCTCATCTTCCCTTAGCACCCCTTTGATGGTCCTGGGGTTTCATCCTCAGACAACATCTGGGGTCAGGTGGAGGGAGTCAGAGTTACAGAAGGAAAGAATGGGGTGATGTTATCCAACTCACGAGTCTGTCACTGGTGGCTTTGAAAGGACCACAGCTTCTGCACCTTCGTTTCCTACACCACACAGCAGGTTTCGGGTGGCCCTGCAGATGTCTAGATGTCCATGACACCCATGCTTACCTACTTCTGAAGTCACAAAGCCCCCTGGTCTGGGGGGAACGTTACCACCAGGATGAATATCACACGCCCCTTCTCCCTGGCATCTTCGCGTGACTGACCGTGTGACCTCACTGCGGCTGGTGGGGTGTGAGCAGAGCAGGGTGTGAACCTCCAGGGAAGGGAAGGCTTTCCATTTCCCCTGTTCCTCTCCAGGATGGAATGGGGGATTATCTCTGACATGTGGCTGAGAGATGGATGATCCACAAGATGGAAGAAGCCTGGGTTCTTAGAACCAAGGAGGTTCCATACCAGTCTTGGGCTGCTTTGACCCAGACCATGAGGTAAGAGAGAAAGTCCCGGTTTGTTGAAACCATTTTAAGTCTTCCTGGTAGTTGAGGTCCTCCTAGACTGTATAGCACCTGGGCCCCATAAAAGGCCCCATAAAGCTTGGCTCTGCCCCCTGGAGCCCCCCAGCCTGTCTCTCCATGAGACTGTGAGCTTTTGGGGACAGACAATGAGTCTCGTTCCCAGTCACAACACTGACGCCTGGCATGTGGCAGATGCTAAAACATGTTTACTGGAATGAACTTGGAAGGCGGGTGTGATAGTTAATCTAAATTGTCAACTTGACCTGATCATGACACACCCAAGATTATGTGATTTTGGGTGTGTAACAGCAGATTAAAGAGAAAGCCCTACCCTGAATGTAGGCAGCAGAATTCTGATAGGTGCGGACTTAGATAAAGATGGAGAAGCCACTTAGAGTGTGTGCGACTCGTTCCGAGGAAAACGCATCTGCTCTCGCCTGAGATCGTCAGCCGCCGGCTCCGCCTTTCTCCGAAGAGCTCGATCTTCTCGGCCTCCTGCTCTTGGAACTGAAACTCCACCATCGTTTCT
>PVJS01042654.1:0-17422 GCA_004027185.1 Glis glis
TTCTACCTCTGAGCTACACCCCCGGCTCTATTTTTTATACTTTATTTTGAAACCGGGTCTCACGAAGTTGCGGAGGGCCTCACTAAGTAGCTGAGGCTGGCCTCAAACCTGGATCCTCCGGTCTCCGCCTCCCAAGTACTGGGATTACAAGCGTGCGCCACCACGCCCGGACCTATTTCATTTTTTTATTTGGAAACAGGGTCTTGCTTAGTTGATGAGAGTCTCACTACTTGCTGAGACTGTCCACGAACCTGCAATCCTCCTGTCTCAGCCTCCCAAGTACTGGGATTATAGGCATGTGCCACCATGCTTGGCTCAAAAAAATATTTTTAAAAAGGGCTGGGGGCATAGATCAGAGGTAGAATACCTCTGGGTTCAATTCCAATATCTCTCTCACACACACACACAACACACACACAAAGGACACTAGTCACATTGGGTTAGGGCCACCCTGGAACAAATCTACTGGCAACAAATTCTTTTTTCCTTCATCTGAGTACGTCTTCGTTATTGTTGTTCCCAAAGAATACTTTTACTAAATATAGAATGCCATTCCACTGCCTTTTGCCCACCATTGTTCCTGATGAGAAATCCGTAGTCATTCTAATCCTTCCTGTATATTATAGGTCACTGTTCTCTGGTTTCTTTCAGTACTTTTCCTTTATCTTTGGTTTTCACGAGTTTGTTATGATACATATACAGGCCTGACATTCTTTGAGTTTGTCTTTTGGATGGTTCAATGAGCATCTTGGATCTGCAAAGTTCTATCGTTCACCAAATTTGCGAAGTTTTTTGTAGTTATTCTTCTGCACCAGTCTCTGTCTCCTTTATTTCTGAAACTCCAATGGCACAGGGAGTTAGACCTTGTGATGTTGTTCCAGAGGTCTCTGAGGTTATATTCAGTAGTTTTTAATATTTTTTCTCTGTTATTCAAATTAAATAATTACTTTTGATCTATCTTCCTGTTCACTAACTCTTTCCTCTATTGTCCCCATTCTGCTATTTTGTTTTGGACATTGCATTTTTCAATTCTAAAGTTTCCATTTTTTTATAATTTCTATTTCTCTGCTGAGAACTAGTGTCTTTACCATCATTCAAAGTGCATTTAACCTTCCCCCAAGATGCATAATGATAACAGCCACTTTAAAGCCTTAGTTAATTCCAATATCTGGGTCAGCTCAGCATTGGTACCTGTCAGTTTTCTTTTCCCTTGAGAGTTGTCTACATTTTCCTGGTTCTTTGTATGTTGAGGAATTTTTGACATTTTTTATGACTCTATTGTGAGACTCCGTGTTCTTTTAGAATCCTCTGGAGTTACTAATTTGTTGTTTTGTAGTAGGCAATCAGCCGATTAGATTCATATCACACGTTCTGTCTTGTCTCCCTTGAGTGGTGGCTCCCACATCACCTAAGTTTTTTAACTCTCTCCTGTGCTCCTTTGGGTCTGGTCCGTGCACGTGCCATGTGGAGGTTAGCTGGGGACAGGGACAGTAGCTGAAGTTTGTAGCTCAGTTCTCAAAGATTTTATTATGCTGCTTTGGATTCATCCTGCGCATGCACAGTTGAAGGGTGGACCCAGGATTTGTGTCCCTTCATACGGATAATCTGGAGGTGCCCTTTTCTGCTCTTCCCCTTTGTGATTGCCTGAACACTCTCTGGATCCCAGGGGCCCCTGTCCCAGAGCTCTGGCCAGAAACCCAGGCTTTCTTTCAGAGTTGGAGCTGCGCTTCCTGCCACCCCATAGATCTGCCTTTAGGTTTGGTCTCAGGGCAGGGCTGGAGGGGAAAAAAAGAGAAAGAAAAAGAGAGAAACCAGGGATTTTCCTATATTCTCTGGTTTGTGAGGGCCCCTTTTCTTGTTTTTGTTTTCTGGCCCGATAGACAAGGTTTTATAGTTCCAGGGCTAGGGCTGGCCTTGGGCCAAGTACAAGGAAAGAAAAGAGGAAATATAAGGAGAGACTCACCCCTCTATCCCACCACAGGTTGCTTCTTCAACTTTGACTTCCTGACCAGTTCATCTTCTATTGTTTAGTTTTCAAGGCCCTTAAATAGTTTTGTTTTTGGTACTGGGGATTGAACCCAAGGGCATTCTACCTCTGAGTTACACTCCCAGTCTATTTTATTTTTTATTTTTGAAACAGCATTTTGCTAAATTACTGAGGGCCTTGCTAAGTCGCTAAAGTTGGCCTCAAACCTGCAATCCTCCTCTCAGCCTCCCAAGTAATGCAATTACAGGCATGCACCAGCATGCCTAGCAAATAGTTGTTTTTTAATACTTTGATTTCTTTCCTTCAAGATGGATTGTGGTTAAGAATCAGGATCAGCGGGGTCCTTGGCTAACATGACAGAAAAGAACTTCAGCACACGCCAGTCAGAGACATAGATAGAGGTTTATTTAGGAAAGTAGGAAATACACATTCAAGGGAGAATGTGGGCCATCTCAAGAGGAAGAGCAACATTTTGGGGAGTGCAGGGCTCTTTTCTTATAGGGGACTTTCATGAAGGGTGGGCTAGAGGAGGTGTGTGAGGATGGTCTCAGTCCAGTAGTCCCCAAGGCAGTTTCTGGTGGTCTGGTCAGCTTTAGGGAGGATGAGCTCAGTCCCATAATCCTGAGGCAGTTTATGGAGGTCTGGTCAAGTTTAGGGTCCTCAGGCTGATTGAGGTCTTTATTATCTGATTGACAGATAAGCTGAAGAGTGTCCTAAATTATATGTTTCTCAAGGTATCATATCTGTCTTGTTAACAATGTACAGGGTAATTATAGTTTCTTTCAGTTAACTCTAGGATCCACAGATCTCCCAGAAATTTGGGAGAGACAGGCCCGGGAAAGAAAACTGGTTTGGGGAGTAAAGGTTGAGGCACTTTAGCACCAGGTTATATTAAAGTTATATTTTACGTTTTCTTTGTGTTCCTGTCTGTCTCCTTTTTACCTATTTATTTCTTGTATCCTACATCAAGAGGACTTAGCAGTCACTGTACTTTAAACTATAAATACTAATCCCATTGGGCTGAAAAATTTTTTCCTCCTTTTTTCTTCATGGATGTCGCAATGTCACATTTTGTGCAAATCCTCAGGTAGCGACATTTATATTCAGAACAGAAATGAGTACATCACATAGTAACCCAACCTCTTTTGCCCAATTTGTAGATCAAATTCAACCTGAGTAGGGAAGTTCAAGGAAACAATTTCCTTCCATGGACAGCGAAAAACAAAACAAAACAACAGCAAAAACTCTGCCTGGAGACGACATCTGTAGCTCTTTGGACCTTTGCAAGGTCAGTCTCATCTATTCTGCACTCTCATTTTGTTGGCTTAAATATATGGGGCAGTGGAGCTTAATCAATGTAAATTGAATTGCACTTTAGAGGATGGAGTTCTGCCTGCATTTGAGCATGATGACATCACAACAGGAGCTTCCGGTTCCATTCAGCATAGCTCCTGGCACTATGTGTGTTCTACTCAGCATCCCCACTGCTGTGGTCCCAAACTCCTCATGAACACAACCTAGAGGAAGAAAGATTTATTTGCTTGTAGTTCTGGAGATTTCAGGGATTCAGTCCATGTTAGGCCAGGTTACATGGGTGGAGCTCAGGATATGGTGACAGGAAGTGGGAGCAGGGGGCGGGGCAGGGCAAGGGCTCTGCTCTCACATTGCTGAGGCACAAGCAAGGGGATTTGAGGACAGAAGCCCAGTCCCCAAGCCGCACCCCTAGCAACCTACCTCCTCCAGTCACACCCCATCTGCCTAGGTTACCACCCCATAAATCCATTACAATGGATTTATCCACTGATGAGATTACAGCCCTCATGGTTTAATTATATCAGCTCTGAACATCAACACATGAGCTCTTTCAGGGGACATTCTGTATGTAAATCATAACAGTGTGAAATCTGTGCTGAAGACCTCACGCTGAGTATCAGGGTTAGAGTTTCATTGCCCTGCTTCTCCCTCTTTGCATACATGCTGTGTTAACTATTTGGGGAGGCCAACATTTTTAGAAGGAAAAACAGAGTGAATAATTTGAAAATGGGGAATATGAGATTGCAGCTGAGGAATTTGATGGTTTCTTTTCTAGAACCATCAGATTCCATGTCTGTGTGAGTAGGTCTTACTTGTCAATCAAAGAACGTTCCCCCACATGTGTTTACGTGTGAATTTCCCTGCATACATTTTACCTAAGATAAACTAAACCTGTTATGAAAAACAACTCTATTGTGCTTTATTTTCTTTCTTTTCTTTATCACCTCATAAATGAACCTGGAATATATTAATAAAGTATAATTTACCATCTGAGAGGTATTATTACTCTAAGCATTACTTCTTTTTAAGAATCCTAAGTGAGCTGGGTGTGGTGGCACATGCCTGTAATCCCAGTACTTGGGAGGCTGAGACAGGAGGATTACAGGCTTGAGGCCAGCCTCTGCAACTTAGCGAGACCCTTAGCAATTTAGCAAAACCCTGTTTCAAAATAAAAAATAAAGCAAAGCATGGTGGCACATACCTGTAATAATAGTACTTGGGAGGCTGAGACAGGAGAAGGATCATAGGTTCATGGCCAGCTTCAGCAACTTAGCAAGGCCCTCTGCAACTTAGTGAGACCCTGTATCAAAATAAATAATAGCCGGACGTGGTGGCACATGCTTGTATTCCAGTACTTGGGAGGCTGAAACTGGAGGATCCGGGTTCACGGCCAGCCTCAGCTACTTAGTGAGGCCCTCCACAACTTAGTGAGACCCTGTTTCAAAATAAAGAATAAAAAATAGGGCTGGGGTGTAGCTCAGAGGTAGAATGCCCCTGGGTTCAATCCCCAGTACCACAAATAAATAAATAATAAATACATAAATAAATAAACAAAAAACAGTGCTGGGGGTATAACTCAGAGAGAGAGTTCCCCTGGGTTCAATCCCCAGTACCACCACCACCACCCAAAAAAAAAAAAAAAAACCTGTTGGGCTGTGGATGTAGGTTAGTAGTAGGGTGCTTGTCTAGCATGTGTGAGGCTGTGGGTTCCATTCCCCAAACCTCAAAGGGAGAAGGAGGAGGAGGAGATGAAGAAGACGAAGAAGGAGGGGGATGAGGAGGAAGAGAAGAAGATGAAGAAGAAGGAGGAGGAGGAGGAGGAGGAGGAGGAGGAGCCTAACTGTTGAAAGTTGTTCTGTTTGAATTGGGACTCAGTACAGAATCATGGTAACAGCTCCAGCTCTGAGGTCTGATGAATCGTGTGCATGGATCATCCGGCTCACTAACTAGACACCATGAGAAATTTCTCAATGTCCCTGTGCTACAGTTTCCCTCTTTAAAAGGGAGGCTGAAGTAGTACTGCCAATGTGAGGGTTAAAAGAGACAACGTGAAAGGGAGTGCTTGGCGGGTGGCTGGCTCTCACCGTCCTCCCCCGGCTGTGGAGCTCATCGTAGTCATCACTGTTTAACAATAGCAGTGCCCTCAGCGTGCAGGACGCTGGCACCGATGCGCAGAACAAGACACAGCCCCAGGGCACAGTCTGTTGGGGAAGATACTCATGAACAGACCTTCACGATGCAGGGGAGAAAGCACAGCAAGAGAGATGTGCGCTGGGGAGCTCCAGCTGTGGGCACCCCGCATTTCTCACCAAGCATACTCCTGGGCATGGTGGGTTGCTAGCCACTGCCCTAATGGATGATCAGGAGTTCATCCTGTGCTAAGGGGAAGCGGGGGAGAAGGAAGCATGGACCGGTGTGATTAAAGGGGAGGGCAAGCATGAGCTAAACAGGGGACTACCTGAAAGGGGCTCTGGAAAAGAGGCATTGTTTTCTTCTTTTTTTTTTTTTTTTTTTGCGGTACTGGGGATGGAACCCAGGGGCATTCTACCTCCGAGCTACACCCCCGACCCTATTTTTTTATTCTTTATTTTGAAACAGGGTCTCACTGAGTTGCAGTGGCCTCACTAAGTAGCTGAGGCTGGCCGCGAACCTGGATCCTCAGGTCTCAACCTCCCAAGTACTGGGATTACAAGCGTGCGCCACCACGCCCAGCTCAAAGAGTAGCGTTTTCAATAAATGGTGGGTGGACGATTTAATCAAGGAGTTCCTTTTCTCTGACCGGGTAAGTGTCTAGAATTCTTAGCACATGCTGTTGGTATTGACATTAAGAAGAACAATGATAATAGATCATTTTTTTTTTTGGGTAGGGGAGCTAAATAAGTCTACTACAAATTCTGTGTGTGTGTGTGTGTGTGTGTGTGTGTGTGTGTGTGTGTGTGGTACCTGGGGTGGAACCCAGGGGCGTTCTACCTCTGAGCTACACTCTCAGCCTTTTTTATTTTATTTTTTATTTTTATTTTCTTATTTTGAAACAGGGTCTCATGAAGTTGCTGAGGGCCTTGCTAAATTGCTGAGGCTGCCCTCAAACCTATGATCCTCCTATCTCAGCCTCCCAAGTACTGGGATTCCAGGCGAGTGCCACCATGCCCTGCTTTATCTGAGTCTTCTGATGGCGAGTTCAAGAACTGAGCTGGCATCAAAGGGAACCACACCAAAGAATTTGTGAACATATTTTGACACCCCTTCGCCCTGTGACTCACAACAAATGTAATGTGGCAAGTGGCACTGTGACCCCAGAAGCTCGATCATAAAGGTGACCTGCTTCTTCACTGTTCCCTGGGGCACTCAGCTTTGCAGACCTGAGGCTCCCTGTAAGAAGCCGACTGCCCTGCTGCCAGCTTGTTGTGAGGACTCGCAGGCCACGTGGAGGGGCCACGTGCAGGGGTTCCAGGGGAGCCACCCTCGATTGCCAGACCTGTGGAGCGAGGAAGCAGCTGGACGACCCCAGCCCTGAGTTGATGTGACACTTCCAGCCACCAAGTCTTCCCAGCTAACAGCCCAGGCGTCGCGGAGCAGAGCAGAGCCATTCCCGTCTGAATCCCTGACCGCCAAAATCCACAGGCATTTTAAACAGTTGTCCCGTGTCACTAAAGTTTGGGGCTGTTTGTGACACAGCCTTAGGAACAGGAATGTGCCTCAGTGTCCCGTCCTGGTAGAGTCGGTCCTCAACGCGTCCAGAGTGCCTCCTCCATCCTCCCCTCTCGCTGTCCCTCCTTCTGCCCTTTGCTTTGTTCCTCTGGATCTCAGTAGAGGAGAAATTACATTAAAAATACTGACTGTCAGCCGGGCATGGTGGCACATGCTGTAATCCCAGTACTTGGGAGGCGGAGACCGGAGGATCCGGGTTCGCAGCCAGCCTCGGCTACTTAGGCCCTCCGCAACTTAGTGAGACCCTGTTTCAAAATAAAGAATAAGAAAAATAGGGCTGGGGGTGTAGCTCGGAGGTAGAATGACCCTGGGTTCCATCCACAGTGCCGAAAATAAATAAACAAATGAATGAATAAATCTCAAGACCTTGGCATTCACCAGAGAGCAGAATTTCCTTGCCCTTCAGCCCAGCTGGACTCTCGCTACAGATCTCAGTCCGCACAGCTGTCCTAGTCTTCCAGTTTTTTTTTTTTTTTTTGGTCAGAAAATAATTAGCAGAAGAACGCTGCAATGGGGCCAGGCCGCTACGGAGGGCAGCCTGCATGCCTTTCTCCCTGCGTTTCCGGCTCTTTATTGCCAAGCGGCAGAGGGTGGGATTTTGTCAGTGTGACCGTGACAGTGTCACGAAAATTGTCAGGCTGTTTTATCCCATCCTTGAGAGCTGTCATCATGGAATCAAGTGGTTGGAGGGGCCTTCCCCACACACACACACACACACACACACACACACACACACAGACACACGGGGCGGCCCTCCCTGCACTTAACACTTTGCTGCCGGTCTCTCTCCCAGCAGGTGTGGGACAGAGGAACCCCATGGTCCACGCAGACGCAGGCTGGCCGTGGTTACCAGCTGGGCAGAAGCAGAACTTAAGGAGGGAGGGCGGGCTTCCTCCCCCTGATAGTGAACGTGGTCTCACACAGTGTCAGGTGAGAGGCTTGACCTGCAGCAATAAAAATGCAGTAAGTATTTAAAACTATACCTGGATCCGGGTGTGGTGGCACACGCTTGTAATCCCAGTACTTGGGAGGCTGAGAACGGAGGATCCAGGTTTGCAGCCAGCCTCAGCTACTTAGTGAGGCCCTCCGCAACTTAGTGAGACCCTGTTTCAAAATAAAGAATAAAAAATAGGGCTGGAGGTGTGGCCCGGAGGTAGAATGCCCCTGGGTTCAATCCCTGGTACCCCCCCCAAAAAAAATATATATATACACACATATACCCGGAGGTTAAAGCTGATTAAAAGTGAACTTGGGATATTTGTTAGTGGTCTTTTTTTTTATGAAATCACTTCAAGTCTGGGGCTATAGCTCAGTGGTAGAGTTCTTGACTAGCATGTACAAGGTCCTGGGTTCTATGTCCAGCATTGCATAAAAGAAAGGCAACAGGGCGCAGTGGTGCACACCTGTAACCCCAGTAGTTGGGAGGCTGAGATAGGAGGATGCCTAGTTTGAGGCTAGTCTCAGCAATTTAGCCAGACCCTGTTTCAAAATAAAAAAATAAACCCGGGTGTAGTGGTGCACGCTTGTAACTCCAGTACTTGGGAGGCTGAGACTGGAGGATCCGGGTTCGCGGCCAGCCTCAGCAACTTAGTGAGGCCCTCCACAACTTAGTGAGACCCTGTTTCAAAATAAAGAGTAAAAAATAGGGCTGAGAGTGTAGCTCAGAGGTAGAATGCCCCTGGGTTCAATCCCTGGTACTGCAATAAATAAATAAATAAATAAATAAATAAATGAAGTGGGGTGTAGCGGCACACACTTGTAATTCCAGTATTTGGGAGGCTGAGACAGGAGGATCACAGGTTCAAGGACAACCTCAGCAATGTAGCAAGACTCTCAGCAACCTAGTGAGACCCGGTGTCAAAATAAAAATAAAATAGGGCTGGGGGTATAATTCGGAGGTATAACACCCCTGGATTCAATCCCTGGCACCACAAAAATAAAATAAAATTTAAAAGGGGGCTGGGGGTGTAGCTCAGAGGTACAATGCCCCTGGATTCAATCCCAGCACCCCCCTCCCCCAAAAAATCAAGTTTTGCCCTGGCTCTTACTAAAGGCTCTGAGATCTGCGGGGATTGGAGCAGGAAATGCGTAGTTTAAAGGGCTTTGAAATTTGCTTCTCTCATCAGGCGAAGAGGCCACATGGACCCCAGCCTGGGGTTCAAGTCTTTCTTGGCTGGGCCACTCTTGGTTTATCTTTGCCGTCCACATCTGTCTCTCTAATCCCCCTTTCCACCTAAGCTGTGTGCAGCCGCGCTCATTTTCATATAATAGCATCAATTCCGAGAGCCCGGGCAGCCTCCGCCTCCCTGGACCCCATGGCAGACTGGCTCTGCCGCGGTGCCCCACCCGGCCCCACTCCTCGGCCGCTCCCCACGCGGGCTCGAGCCCAGGGCGCTGACTCACTCCCTCCACGCAGACAGTGCTGGGGGAGCTTTGCCCGGAAGATGCCTGCAGCCTTCTCCTCATCTCTACTTCCGGTGCCATCTCTCCTCCAAGGTTCTGTTGTCCGTAGGAGCCAACTTGAGGACCTGGCTGCTGAAGCTCCTCTGGCCAGCTCATGGAAACCATGATGTCTAAGATGAAGGAGGTTAAAATACCCAGCTCCTGCCTCCGCAGCCCACGGCTCCTGTGAGATCTGAACTAACTTTGGACAGAGCCAGCTGTGTGCACAGGATGGGCTGGAAGCCATCTCTTAGACTGAGGCAGCTGAGGAGGGCTCGCTGTGGGGCAGCTGGGGGCACCCAGGGGCTTTTTGTGAGCACGGAGAGGGTTCTCCTGGGGACCCCGCTCTGTCTCTGACCAGCTATGGGCGCCTTGCCTAGGTCATCTCCTTCCACATCTGGGTCCCTTCTCCAGCAGCCTGGAGGTGATGATCTTGCTCACCTGGATTGCGGTAACTCTGGCGGACGATCTACTCCGTGGTTCCTGCCACGGAAGGTCGCTGCTCCCTGCAGCTTCCTAATAACTACTCTGTGGTTCCTGTCACAGAAGGTCGCTGCACCAGGCAGCTTCCTAACAAATACTCTGTTGTTCCAACCACAGAAGGCCGCTGCCCAGACAGCTTCCTAAATTCCGTGGTTCCAGCCACGGAAGGTCGCTGCACCAGGCAGCTTCCTAACAATGGTCTTCTCGCATGAAACAACACAAAGTCTGATATAGTAATTTGCAAAAATAATTACATTTAATAATTGGGGGATCGGGGGAGGAGATAGAGATGACAAATTCTCCTGGCCTTCTATAGCCAGGGCCTTATTTTTATAGGAACTTTAAAAGTTAATCAAACACAGAAATCAACAATTATCACAGATTACAGTAAAGCTTAATCAAGCACAGAAATCAGCAATTATCACAGGTTACGGTAAAGAAGGTCAGTGAAGCAGGCATGTGACAAACTTAGGGGAAAGAGGGATTAACCATTACTGGGTGGGGACGACATCAAAGACAGCACCTTGAAGATTACACCAGGCCCCTTGGAATGTGTCCACTTGTGGACAGATCCCACCCAGCCGGATACCATGTATCCAAAATGGGCTGGTCCAAGATGATAATCTCAGTGTGCATCTAAGACAGGCCTCGGCCTTTGATACACCTGGAGGCTGCTGTGGAGACAGTGGCAGTTTTAAAGGGAAGTGCTGAGCCGGGCATGGTGGCGCACGTGAGAGGCTGAGACCAGAGGATCACAGGTTCGCGGCCAGCCTCAGCTACTTAGTGAGGCCCTCTGCAACTTAGTAAGACCCTGTTTCAAAATAAAGAATAAAAAATAGGGCTGGGGGTGTAGCTCAGAGGTAGAATGCCCCTGGGTTCAATCCCCAGTACCGCAAAAAAAGGGGGGACGTGCTCAGGGCCTGCGCGCTCTGATAACAATGCTGGTGCTATGAGCTCTGATTATTAAAGGCCCAGAGAGCACAAGGGGACCAGTTCGTGGTAGACACCGGAAAGTAGGCGTCAACTCAATACAGTCATGCACTGCTGGCCCATGGGGACACATTCTAAGAAATGTATAGGCAAAGCCGGGCATGGTGGTGCATGCTTGCAATCCCAGTACTTGAGAGGCTAAAACAGGAGGATCACAGGTTCACGGCCAGCCTCAGCTACTTACTGAGGCCCTCTGCAATTTAGTGAGACCCTGTTTCAAAATAAAGAATAAAATGTAGGGCTGGGGGTGTAGCTTGGAGGTAGAATGACCCTGGGTTCAATCCCCAGTACCAGAAAAAAAAAATGGGGGGGGTTTAGCTCAGAGGTAGAATGTCCTGGGTTCAATCCCCAGTACCGCAAAGAAAAAAAAAAAGAAAACAAGAGGCAGAACACAGCAGACTGACTTACTGCAAACTGTCTTTAAAATATATATATATGTATATATATGTATATATATATGTATATATATATGTATATATATATATATATATATATATATATATTAAAAATATCTAGCCGGGCGTGGTGGCGCACGCTTGTAATCCCAGTACTTTGGGAGGCAGAGACCGGAGGATCCAGGTTCGCGGCCAGCCTCAGCTCTCTCGCTCTCTCTCTCCCTGTCTCTCTCCCTGTCTCTGTCTCTGTCTCTGTCTCTGTCTCTCTCTCTCTACTTAGTGAGACCCTCCACAACTTCGTGAGACCCGGTTTCAAAATAAAGTATAAAAAAATAGGGCCGGGGGCGTAGCGCGGAGGTAGAACGCCCCTGGGTTCAATCCCCGGTACCGCAAAAAAAAAAAAATATATCTGTAGGAGTACATTTCAAAACAACAAAAAGCACAGTATAGTAAGCAGTAACATCATCACTTAGTATCAGTATCAAGTATGACTTACTGTGCATAATTGTGTGCGCTATGGTTTCAAAGGACCGGCAGCGCCATGGTTTTTTTGTTTTTGTTTTATTAGTGCATTGCAATCATACTTCTTGAAGGATTTCAGGGTGGTGGTTGTATACATGCACTCATCGGTCAATTAGCCCTCCCCAATTCTCACCCCCCTCCCTCCTTCCCGTTTTCAGCATAGTGGTTGACTTCGATATCTTGTGTATGTCTATCCTGTGCACCAGTTTGTTTCCCTCTCATTTCCTCTCGTCTCCCCCAGTTAGTTCACCTTCTTCACTTATCTGAGGTTTTCTCTCTCTGTCTGTGGTCCCTCCTGTGCAGGGTCGTGGCTCATCCTCTCCTGACCTCAACACTGGGGTACTATGGGGCAGGGCCCGGGGCTCCTCCTTCCCACGTCCCCAATGCTGGGGTGACGGGTTCTCTGGGGGTGGGGCTGAGGGCTCACCTGCCCCATGTCTCCAACGCCAGAGGGGATGGGTTCTCTGGGGGCGGGGCCAAGGGCTTGCCCGCCCTGCATCCCCAGCGCCAGGGGTCTCCGGGGACAGGGCCAAGGGCTCATCCGCCCTGCGTCCCCAGCACCGGGGGATCTCCAAGGGCAGTGCCCAGGGCTCTCCCACCCCGCATCCCCAGTGCTGGGGGAAGGGGTTCTCTGGGAGTGGGGCAAAGGGCTCACCTGCCCCGCGTCCCCAGCGCCAGGGTGAGAGGTTCCCTGGGGGTGGGGGCTGAGGGCTCACCTGCGCCGCATCCCCAGCGCTGGGGGGGTATCTCCAGGGGCGGGGCTGAGGCTCACCTGCCCCATGTCCTCAGTGCTGGTGGAGGGGTTCTCCAGGGGCAGGGCCAAGGGCTCACCTGCCCCACATCCCCAGCACCGGGAGGAGAGGTTCTCCGGGGGCAGGGCCAAGGGCTCACCCACCCCGCATTGGCAGCACCGGGGAGAGGGTTTATCTGGAGGTGGGGCCAAGGGCTTGCCCACCCCATGTCCCCAAAGCAGGGGTTTTCCGGGGTCGGGGCCGAGGGCTCACCCTTCCTGTGTCCCCAGTGCTGGGGGGTCATCAGGGGGCAGAGCCAAGGGCTCACCCGTCCTGTGTCCCCAGTGCTGGGGGGTCATCAGGGGGTGGGGCCAAGGGCTCACTCTCCCCCTGTCCCCAGCGCCGGGGGGAGGGGTTCGCTGGGGGCGGGGCCGAGGGCTCACCCACCCCGCGTCCCCAGCACTGGGGGTCTCCAGGGGCAAGGTCAAGGGCTCACCCGCCTCGTGTTCCCTGCACTGGAGGGAGGGGTTCTCTGGGGGTGGGGCAGAGGGCTCGCCCGCCCTGCGTCCCAGCGCTGGGGTTCTCTGGGGGTGGGGCCAAGGGCTCAGCCGCCCTTTGTCCCAGCGCTGGGGGTCTCCGGGCGCAGGACTGAGGGCTCGCCTGCCCTGCGTCTCCAGCGCTGGGAGTCTCCAGGGGCGGGGCCGAAGATTTGCCCACCCCGCATCCTCAGTGCAGGAGGGGGGTCTCTGGGGGCGGGGTCAGGGGCTGACCCACCCGTGTTCTCTGTGCTGGGCTCCTGGGGAGGGGGCCATGTCTCATCTACATATGTCCTCAGTTCTGGGGTGTTCCAGGATGGTGGGCTGCTCATGGGGTACCGTGGCTTACTGGCTCCTGTTCTCAGAGTTGGGCTGCTCCTGTATATGGCCACCTCTTCTTTGTCTCTCCTCATCACACTCGTTGCAGGGGCAGAGGCTCACAGCCCACCCCTTGAAACCATCGTCAATGTAGGTGCGGGTGTGGATTGACTTGGGCTTCATCATGTTCTGGAGTTGGTCGGTTTCAATGCTGGTCTATAGTCACTGGTTTCACAAGGATCTGCTGTCTCTTTGCTATTGGTCTCCGGGAGTTGTGGTGTAGGTGTGGCCCCGCATTTTCATTGCTGGGCTGTTCCAGGGGGCCATGCTGTGTTCATCCAGGTCTTCAGCGCTGTGGGGTTCTGCGCCAGTGCTAGGCTACTCCAGGGGGCCATGTTTCACCCGCTCTTTTTCTTGGTGTTGGGGTGCTCCTATGTCTGGCCGCCTCATCCATGTCTCTCCACGTCACTTTCTTTATGGGGGCTGAGGTTCACGTCCCACTCTGTGCAGTTGCTGCCGTTGTAGGTGTGGATTTTGTTCAACTTGGGCTTCATCATGGTCCGATGTCAACTGCTTTGATGGTGGACTATAATTGCTGGTTTCACAAGAATCAGCTGTTTCTTTGCTGGAGGATTCTGCCATGGTGCTGGGGTGGCTCAGCCAAGATGGCACCTTTGTCTCGGCTCTCTGCTTACTAGGTGAGACGCTTTGAGCTCCCTACCTCCCTCCGCTCCTTCCACGGACTCACAGTCCTCTACACTTTGGTGCTCATTATTTTGTTGAGTTTTGGCTGTGCTGCTTTTCTTGTCAAGAAGCAGTCTTCCTGCCATCCGGGCTCTGACTCTTGGAGCGCCAGCGACATGCTGCCTCTCTCTTTCCCACCATCTCAGTTCTCCTCTGTAAGGCCTCTTTGGCTCTGGCCAGCTCCTGCTCCTTCTGTGCCAACTAGACCCTGAACTCCATGGCAGAGAGGACTTCAGCAGCCTTGCTGCCCTGAGACTCCTCCAAGTCCTTGACCAACATCTCCTTCATCTGCTTCCTGGAGCCGGGACACCTCTTCCCGCAGGAGCATGGCTGGCTGCAATCACCATCTGCTGGAGCTGGGGGTGCCCCGGCACGGGGCCGATCACTGGGCCCCACTGCATTGGCGCACAGCTCTTAGGCTGCAGGCCTGGTGGTCACGTGGGCCCTGCCCAAATATATTTTTAAAAATGGTTGAAAGAGGCCGGGCGTGGTGGCGCACGCTTGTAATCCCAGTACTTTGGGAGGCGGAGACCGGAGGATCCGAGTTCGCGGCCAGCCTCAGCTCGCGCATGCACACGCACGCGCGTGCTCTCTCTCTCTCTCTCTCTCTCTCTCTCTCTCTACCTAGTGAGGCCCTCCGCAACTTCATGAGACCCGGTCTCAAAATAAAGTATAAAAAATAGGGCCGGGGGTGTAGCGCGGAGGTAGAACGCCCCTGGGTTCAATCCCCGGTACCGCAAAAAAAAAAAAATGGTTGAAAGACCTCTGGGTGCCAGGGTGCAGGCAGGAGAGGGTGCTGGGGAGTGGTGAGCTGTCTCTGTGCTGGGCTCAACAGCAGCCAGTGCCTGGAGCTCTGAGGCTGTGGCCACAGCAGCGCCTTCCTCCTTGTCCTCTTCATGGGCTCCGAGCCAGGACACAGCTAAGGCCCCAGCCCCGCAGCCTCCTCCCCGCCCTACTTTTCTTGATAAGAAGCAGTCTTCCCGCTGGCCGAGTTCCGAGTTTCGGAGTGCTGGCAACAGGCTTCCTCCCTTTATCTCACTCACCCGTGCTCTGTGGATCTGGTTCGACATGGATTTCATCATAGTCCGATGTCGACTGCTTTCGATGGTGGACTATAATCGCTGGTTTCACAAGAATCAGCTGTTTCTTTGCTGGAGGATTCCGGGAGCCGCGGTGCTGGCGTGGCTCAGCCAAGATGGCGCCTTCGTCTCTGCTCTCCGCTCACCAGGTGAAGTGCTTTGAATTCCCTACCGCCCTCTGCTCTTTCCACTGCCTCGCATTCCGCTGCACTTTGTCTCCCATTGTTTGGTTGAGTTTTAGCTGCCCTTGTTTTCTTGTCAGGAAGCAGTCTTCCCACCCGCCGAGCTCTGACTCGGAGCACGGACGAGACACTGCTTCTCGCTATCCCGCCATCTTCTCCACCATGTTTGTTTGTTTTTTTCCAGAAGAAATGCTTTTGCTTCTCACTCCAAAGCCTACAAATGACCTCAGAAGGTATTTAGACTGTCTCAGAGCAGAGACCACCCCTTATTTATCTTCATGCTCCCAGCTCCCAGCACAGTGGGCTTAGGCAATTTGTGTCGCCTGGATCCATTGACAAGCGGATGACACTGAGTGCCCATACTACGCCTATGCGACCACGGTTTCTGTCTTTACTGTAGTTTGTCAGGATTTGGCAATCCTTAACGATGGAGCACTAGCTCATAGCAGGAACAAAAAATGAAGACTCAGGCAGTCCAATGCTTCCAGAAACACCACCTTTGCAAATACAGGTGGTGATACAGCACGGACCTGATAGTGACACCACATAGGGGCCCAAGACCAGGAGCCGGACATGCCTGGCTGGGCCACCTCTGTGGCTGGTGTGATGCTGGTTCTGAAGGGCCCAGTGGCAGGAAGCAACGCGGGTGACAGAATTGAAGTGTATTTTGTTGCAGGTATTTTCTTTGGGGGTGTACTAGGGATTGAACTCAGGGGCATTCTACCTCTGAGCTACACCCCCAGCCCTACTTTTTATTCTTTACTTTGAAACAGGGTCTCACTAAGTTGCAGAGGGCCTCACTAAGTAGCTGAGGCTGGCCGTGAACCCAGATCCTCTGGTCTCAGTTTCCAAAGTACTGGATTACAAGTGCATACCACGATGCCCAGCGTTGTTGCAGGTTTTTATATTAACTTAGAACCACAGAAATATGACTGTTGTGTTATCCTTCACCTTGGACAAAGAGAAAAAAAAAACCCCATGATTACTCACCCCGTGCTATGGCTGGGAAAGGCCAGATCCTTCTTTGTCTAAAATCCACACAGTGAGTCAGAGGCAGAGGCAAAACCCAGACCTGGCTGCTGTGCCAGGATCTCTCAGGCCAGTGGGGGGGCTCTTGCCCCCCTTAAGTGCTGCTTCGTCACCCCGTGGCCAGCCAAAAGATAATGGGATGTTTGAAAGTTCCCACATCAGCTGTCTGGGTTTGCACCTCTTTGATTTAATACAGAGCCCTGGGGACAACAGGATGCGGGCCTTTCTGCCATGTGCTAAGGACAGACGCCCGTGCGGTTAGAGGCAAATATTGGTCTGGAGCCATTAGCATAAGAAGACTCTGGAGCCGCAGAGCCTGTCGGGCCAGGTGAACGTTCTCTCTCAGAGGATGGATTTGATTTTGGTTGTTCACATACCTTTATTTTTACAGTTTGAGAATGGGAAAATCATGTGTTTAATGAACACTGGATCTTCCCTCCTTGTGCGCTGATCTCTATGCAAGAGCGAGCTCATGTCAACCAGCCCATGAGGCTGGCTGGTCCCTGCTCATCCCGTCCCACAGGTGCGCAAGGAGTGGAGGACAGGCCTGGGTCTGAGTGAGGAGGGCGCCGGGCAGGATTTGAGCTCAGGAGGTCTGGCTCCAGAATCCTTCTGGTTTGTTTCTTGCAGTGCTGGGGCTGAATCCAGACCTTTGTGCATGCCAAGCAAGCACTGTATGACTGCACCACATTCCAGCCGCCAGACTCCTTTCCTAATCCACACTGTTCTGTTGGCTTTAAAATACCAATGATGCCGGGCGTGGTGGCGCACGCTTGTAATCCCAGTACTTTGGGAGGCGGAGACCGGAGGATCCGGGTTCACGGCCAACCTCATGCGCGCACGTGATCTATCTCTCTCTCTCCTCTCTCTCTCTCTTTCTCTACCTAGTGAGGCCCTCCGCAACTTCGTGAGACCCGGTTTCAAAAATAAAGCATAAAAAAATAGGGCCAGGGGTATAGCGC
>PVJS01042655.1:0-17418 GCA_004027185.1 Glis glis
ATATATATACATACATACATCCACATATCCACCCATCTCCTCATCCATCCATCTATCTACCCATCCATCCATCCATCCATCCATATATACATTAATACATACATCCACATATCCACCCATCTCCTCATCCATCCATCCATCCATCCATCCATATATATATACATACATACATACATACATCCACATATCCACCCATCTCTCCATCCATTCATCCATCCATCCATCCATCCATCCACACACACATCCATATATATATACATACATACATACACATATCCACCCATCTCCTCATCCATCCATCCATCCATCCATCTATACATACATACATATATAAATACATACATTCACCCATCTACCCATCCATCTATCCATCTATCCATCCACCCATCTCCTCATCCATCCATACATACATAAATACATACACATATCCACTCATCTCCCCATCCATCCATCCATTCATCCATCCATCCGTCCATCCATCCGTCCATCCATCCGTCCATCCATCCATCCATCCACCCATCTATCCATTCATGCACTTGTCCATCCATATATATATAAATATATATATATATTTATATTTATACATACATACATACATATATACATAAATCCACCCATCTCTTCATACATCTATCCACCCATCCATCCACCCAGCCATCTACTCATCCATCTATCCATCCATCCATCCTGCAAAGGTCTATGTTCCAGGCACAACTATAGATACTTGGAGAATATCAGAGATACAAAGCAGTAAGACACAGGTCCCGCTCTCAGGAGCGCATGGTTACATGGGAAACAGAAGTGAACTGACAATGCCCTAGACATCGAGGGTAGTTTCTATGATAATTACTAAGCTGCACTGAACAGCTTCAGCTGAATTAGTCAAAGTCAGTTTGACCTCTGAAGACACACATCCCAGCTCAGCTACAGCTCTGCCAATTATTTATTTATTTATTTATTTATTTATTCATTCATTGTGATACTGGGGATTTATTTATTGTGCTATTGTGATACTGGCTGAGCTACATTCCCAGCCCTTTTTATTTTTTATTTTGAAACAGGGTCTTGCTAAGTTGCTGAGGCTGGCCTTGAACCTGTGATCCTTTGCCTCTCAAGGACTGGCATTACAGGTGCATGCCTCTGCACCTGGCTCAGCTTTGCCAATTATTATCTGGTAAGTCATTTCACTTCTTTGAGCCTCAGTTCCTTCATCTGGAAAATGAGAGTCATTATAATACCCGACATAGGAAGTTGTTGTGAGAATTAATGGAAATATATAATTTTTGGTTATTTCATTTCCCTTTTCTTCTCAAGTTCTCTGGGAGGCCCTGGAATGGAGAAGATCTAGTTCCCATCATAAAGGGACGTAGAATATAGAGAGGAGAAGGACCATGGGCTTAGCCCTTACCGTTTGCTAGACACTATGGAATGCTTTCTGTCTATTTTTGCATTTAGTTTGTCCAAAAATATATGAGGGAGGTCTTATGAGCTCCATTTCACAGACGAGGAAACAGAGGCTCAGACAGTCAAGTGACTTGTCAAGTTTGCACAGCTGGTAAGTGACCAAGCTGGGATCTGAACCCTGGTTTATGCTACTGCAGAGCCCACCTCCTGTCTCAGCCTCCCAAGTACTGGGATTACAGGCATGTGCCACTGTGCCCGGCTCAAGGTGCCTGTCTTAAGCACAAGGTTTTTCTTAGAAACAGATTGGATTGGCCAAAGATGACTGTTCATTTCCTGGCCACACACTTCATCCCCTGATCTCCTCTAGACATTTGGAAAGTATTGGTTCAAATGGACTATCAACTCTCAGGCATTTTCTCCCAAACCAGACGGGGCATTCGGAGTTCTCAGGGAGACAAATCTGAAGCCACCAACAGCATTTGTGGAACACACATGCAGCTCTTGAGAGGTAGGGCTGACCAAGAGATAAAGCCGTTAACACAAGGCTGAACTCTACTTAATGAGGCTAAAAGAACCGTGGAGCTTCCCACTGTTGCTTTAATTTGCATTTATTTGATTATTAATGAAGCGAACTCTCTTTCCGTGTATTTCCTGGCCATTTAGGTTTCCTTCTGTGAAGAACTTGCTCACAGTCTTCATTTTTTTCTATGACTTCCTCCTCATTTTGCAGAAGAGGAAACTAGGGTTGAAAAAGTCACACATTTTGCCTAAGGTCACACAACTAATTTATATAAAATTATAGAAAACCACTGGGCATGGTGACACATGCCTGTAATCCCAGTACTTGAGAGACTGAGACAGGAGGATTGCAGGTTTGCTACCGGTCTCAGCAACCTAGCGAGTCCTTCCACAACTTAGTGAGACCCTGTTTCAGAATTTTAAAAAAAATAGGGCTAGGGGTGTAGTTGGGAGGCAGAATGCCCCTGGATTCAATCCCCAGTACCACAAAAAAATAAAATTACAGAAAACCATATTATCAATTGCATGGTGCCTTGATCAAGACCCAATTGAATTTAAATTAATAGAGAGCAACCCTAAATGAGAGGCACCATCACAGGTGAAGAGAATATGGGATCCGGAGTCAGCAGGCCTCAGTAGGCTCTAACCCTGGGTCTCCCCGAATTCACTGTGTGGTCTTGAGTAGGCACTGAGCCCTCTGTAAACCTGGATTTCCTTGTGCAAGTATACGAATCTCTGTTCCCAGGTGAAACAGAGCATCTACCACAGGGGCTCTCTAGGTGACCAATTGTTTCCCCCTTTGGCCCCTCCCTGGAGCGTGCAGGACACCCAGATGCACAGGGTGCAGGAGGCGAAGTCCAACAGGCATGGATGGTGCTGTGGCTCATGTGTCACACAGTTCCTGTGTTGGAAAGTTGGTTCCCAATGTACAAGTGTTGGGAGGTGAGGCCTAATAAGAAGCAATTGGGTCATGGGGTCTCTGCCATCGGGAATGGATTCATGTCATTATTATAGGAGTGGGTTTGTTATCACAAGAGTGGCTTTGTTCTAAAATAAGCTTGGCCCTCTCTGGCTTTCTCTCCTGCTTTCTTGCTATGTGGTACCTTCCACCATATTGTGATGCAGCTGGGAGGCCCTCGCCAGGTGCAGCCCCCAGATCTAGCACTTTCCAGCTTCCAGAACTGTCAGAAATAAATTCACTTTCTTTATAAATGCCCATCTCTGGTATTCTGCTATAGCAACTCAAATTAGACTGAGACGGGTGGTATGGTAGGTGAATGACAGCCCCCCAAAATGTCTAGTCCTAATCCCCAGAACCTGAGAATAGACTCCCTTCATGGCAAAAGGGGACTGTGCAGATATCATTAAGCGAAGGACTTTGAGATGGGAGGCTCTCAGGGTGGGTCCACGTCATGACCATAGGAGGGAGACAGGAAGGTCAGAGATAGAGAAGTGAGGACATCAGCCGGTCGGAGTGAAGCACTTTGAGGCTGGAGAGAGGGGCCATGAGCCAAGGAATGTGGGCAGCGTCTAGACTCTGGAAGGGGAAGAAAACAGGTTCTCCCCTAGAACCTTTGGAGGGAGCCTGGCCCTGCTGATACCTGGACTTTGGCCCAATGAAACCTTCTGACCTCTGGAATTGTAAGAAGGTAATTGGTTTTGGTGTTTGTTTGCAGTGCTGGGGATGGAACCCAAGGCCTCACATGCTAGACAAGTGCTCTACCCCAGCACCACACCCCAAGCCCTCTCTGTTGTTTCTAAGCCACTAAGTTTGGAGCAATTCATCACAGCAGCAACAAGAAACCAAGACAGACAGCGCCTCAGAAAAAACACATTTTGGGAAGGAGAGAAAAGAATTAGTGGCGAAGAAATAATAATAGAACCTATTTTTTCAGTGTTTATTTTGTAGCAAGAAGTGCTCGAAACTCTTGTTTCAAATTATTTCATTTAATCCTCATATCACCAGATGCAGCATAAACCACCCCCTCTTTGCCAGCTGCGAGAACACAGGCCCAGCAGGTGCAAGGAACTGAGTCTCATTAAGTCCGCAGAGGAGCTGGTGTTTGAACCCAGGCACACTTGTGACCAAACTACCATGCTCTAAGCTGAAGTCCGCTATGACAGGGGCAGAAGCCAGAAGAAGCCGGAAGTTTCAGAGCTGGTGGGTTTCTGCCAAGTCCTTTCTACACACACTTATCTGTACATCTTCTGTGCACCTAGCACTGCATTAATGCTGAGGAGACCCGAGCACCCTCCCCGGGGAGCAAGATGCGGTGAGATGCTAGACACCCACCCTGAAGGATTCGGAAAATATAACAACTTGATGAAATGCCTGATCGTGTTTAAATGAAATGATGACACAGGAGGGAAAAAAGAGATGATTGGGTGCTATGGTTTGTCCCCTCTGAAATTCATGTTGAAATTTAGTCCTCATTAAGAGGTGGGACCAAGTGAGATGTTTAAGAGGCAATCAGGGCTCTGTCCTCATGAATGGACTACTCTATTCATGCCATTAATGGGTTAATGGGTTATCTTGAAAGTGGTCTGCTATAAAAGCAATGTGGCTAGCTCTCAAATGCTCCTCTTTCTTGCTAAGTGATGCTCTGTGTCCCCTTGGGAGTCTGCCAGCACGAAGGCCATTATGAGATGGAGCCCCTTGACCATGCACCAGAATCATGAGCCAGAATAAACCGCATTATTTAAATAACTTACCTAGTCTGTGGTCCTGTGTTGTTAGCAATAGAAAATGCACCAAGACATTGAGGTTTGCAGGTTGGGCTATGGAGAGAAGTTGGAGTCTTAACTGGGCTAGAAGAATGTTCAGGAACTGGGGAGATGGGAAGAGCTCGCTCCAAGGGGGCCAATGGCTCAAGAAGGGGATGCTGCCTGTGTTTTCCCAGGCCCGATGGGAGTTATCAAAACAGTGCTGAGAGAACTTACGTGACTCCACAAGAAACGCTGAAGCCTTCGAATGCTCTACGGAGGAAGGGAAGGAAGGGTTAGAAGGCAGGAATGCGCAATTCACAAACACGTGGAAAGATGTTCCTTCCTATTGTTATCAAAGGGAAGAAAATTAAAATAAGATGCATATGCCTGCCTATCAAATCAGCCCAGATTTGAGAAAATGATAATAACGCTGCGTTCCAAGGGTGTGGTGAAACAGGCGCTCTCTCATTCATGGCTGGTAGGAGGGGAAATTAGTACAACCTTTTGGAAAAACAATTTGGCAATGTCTATCAAAGCCCTGGTGTGTTTACATCCTTTGATCCTGTGCCTCCTCTTCAGGGAATCGGGCACAGAGAAAACCTTTGTACAGGAAATACTGACTGCGTCCTTGTTTAATCAGTAAAGTAGAACAGAAGTGTCCAAAGGGAATGGCAAGTAAATTATGATGTCTCTACCTAATGAAACATTATGTATCCATTCAAAATAATGGTCATAAAGAATCTAGATTTATTTACATTGTTGAGTACAGCAGGACACAAACTCCATGCATGGTAGACCAAACATAAAAGCAAAGTGATTTTTGTAATTGTGGTAAAAAACACATAACATAAAATTACCCCCTCCTTTTTTGGTACTGGGGATTGAATCCAGGGGCATTCTATTCCTGAGCTACACCCCCAACCCTATTTTATTTTTTCATTTTGAAACAGCCTCACTGACTTGCAGAGGCTGGCCTCGAACCTGCAATCCTCCTGTCTCAGCTTCCCAAATACTAAGATTACAGGCATGTGCCACCACACCCTGTCCCCCTTAGCCATTTTAAGTACAGTACTGTCAACTCTGTGTCCATTGCTGTATAACAGATGTCTAAAAGTTTTTCATCTTGTATCCTAAAACTCTGCACCGACTGAACAATTTCTCATTTCCCCACCCCATTCTATTTTCTGTTCTATGAGTTCGATGACTTTACATACTAGTGGAATAGTGCGGTATTTGTCTTTTTGCAATTGGCTTATTTCATTTAGCATGATGTCAACGTATTTTTAAATGGTATTTTAAAAGGGATTCAAATAAAAGACACCAAATCTTGTGGTGGATCTAAGGATGGTTTGGACGGTGAATCTAAGCATGGTTTTGAGAATTCTTTCTACATTTCCCCTTTTCCCAGTTGTTTAGACTTGTATTCCCCTCTTAATAATAAACTGAGACTCGCTTCTGTTTCAGGAAAAAGCAAAGAAAATGAGCCCAAGAACCATGGGAAGTAGCACGTTCTCGAACCTGTCACATCGTATAGGGGTAATAACCGGGCCAAAGGAGACCCTAGACTCCTAGCTCATCCTAGCTTCCTCCCGTCATCTTGCCCTCCCAGAAAGCCAGCTGCCTTCATGTAGGACCTGTGAGCCGGGGACGGGGACACTGGCCTGCTTCTCTTCTCTGGAAGTTTCCGTCTCCTGGGTATTGAGTGGAGATGGAACGCTCACCACCCAGCACAGCTGGTGAGTCACTCCTTCCTCCCCTGGGGAATGTTAAGTAGCTGTCTGCTCCTGGCTCTCCAAACCCACCAAACCAAACAGCCTTTGGGGACTTAAAGTAAGCCCAACTCCACCCACTGCGTGCAGAGTTAAAAGGAGGAACTGATGCTGATTTCAAAGAACCTTAGTAGGTATGAACCAGAAAGTAGGTGGAGGTTACAGAAATACATCTACCCAGTCCACTGCTGTATCAGAAGATCCTTCCGGGCCCAGATCTTTTTGTCCACCACCTCCACCCTCCAGCCCTGATTACAGGGTTGTATGCCTTGTAGAGACTTCATAAATATTCATTCATTGGATGAACCAAGAGCATCCTATCATTTTAGGCAAACAGCTCATTCAAGGTGTGGTGCACCCATCTTGGGAAATCACCAAAACACTGGAAAGTTACAAGAGGCAGGGGACCGGCCAGGAAGAGACAGGGGCACTGGAAAGCCTGCCCGACACATCCGGGCTTTCTTCCATACCGCCCTGCTCCAGCACTGTGGCCTGTGAGTGCCAGGCTGCTCCCCAGCTAACTGCCCACCCCTCTGATGAGAGCATGGAGAGGCCGGGACAGAGCAAAACACTTGTCCATCCTATTCGGGTCCTCTGGATATGATATGCTACAAGTGGAACAGTCCCTGAATCAGGGCCAGGAGAACTGAGCCTGAGTCTAAGTTGAGTGTCCTTGGCTAAGTCATGCATCCGACGGGCAACAGACTGGATAATAGTGAGGCATGCCTAATTTTTCAGTATTCACTTGTTGAGTTCTTAGGAACCTGACATTTATCCCTGAATTCCCAAGTCACCCTGGGAGGAAGGGACTATCCTCACTCCCACTTTACACGCAAAGGAAGCCCACATTCAGAGCGGTCTAGCGAATTTCCCAAAGTCATAGGCTATTAGGTGGGATAGAGGTGGGATCTGCCCAGATCGGATGACTTTAAACCCCTGGCCTGTCCCCAGGCCTACCTACCTCCCATCCACACCTACCTGCAAAGCATTGCTGTGAGACTGGAAAACGGGGTCATGTATGTGAAAGCGTGTTTGAACCCCAACACATTGTATGTTTGTCAGACTGGCTGTAGAGACGGTCACAGGACCGGGAGAAAGGATGGGACTGGAAAATTTCATGACCACCCACTACACCTGTGTCTGTCCCTATACCTTTTCCATTCCCACGAGGGTGTTTGGCCCTCAGGCAGCCCATCCCTCCCAAGGTGGGCAGGAAGGAATTTTTCCTCCTCTGGAACCAAAGGTGGTTTCACAACAAGGGCTGTGTCCCGTGGGCTCTCTGCACCACCCAATCACTCTTTCAGCTGACAAGGTCACCAGAGTGCCTACTACGGGCTCAGCACAGCACCAAGCCCTCTGTCCCCACTGGGGGGACCAGGTCAGACTGGAGGAGGGGGCTTCGGCCCCATGAGAGCTGCCCAACTCCAGGGCCCTGGGGAAAGAGCACTTGACTGAAGGAAGGTCTCTTCTGGATGACAGTTGAGGTAAAGCACAGGTGACAACATCACAGTTGTACAGGGCCAGCTGTCTGCGCTGACTGCTGGCTGACTCAACTGCACGACGCATCGCCCATTCATCATGGTCACGGAACAACTCAGTGAGGTGGGGTGGCACGGTGATCGGCACATGAGCTCCTGAATCAGACAGACCTGGGTTGGAACCTGGCACTGCTCCTTCCTCATTGAGGGACCTTAGATGAACCACTTCAACTTTCTGATCCTCAGTTGCCACATCTGCAAAGTGGGATGAATGCAACCCATTTGCAGGATTTGTGTGAGGAAAGGATGAGATGATGCCCCTGGAGGCTTCAGTACAGTGCCAGGCACATGGGAGGTGCTCACTAAGAGTACTTGTGTGTGGCCAGTGCTATAGGAGGTGGAGGGTAGGTAACTAGGATGAATAAGAAAAAGACTTGCCTTCAAGGATTATACATTTGATAGCAGGGGCAGAAAAATACAGAGCTATACTACTGCAATGACTTCATTTAACATTGAGTTATTTCATTTAATCCCTGTCGAAGATCAGCCAACAAAAATGGTGTAGAGTCAAGACTTGAACCTAGAAAATAAAAGTTATTTATTGATTTGGAGAAAAAGGATTGGATACAGAGTTAAGAGACTTAGGAATGAGTCCCCCTTTTGACTCAGTTTCCCAAGTTGTTATACATTTTTGTGCTTTTATTGGTGCATTATAGTCTCATATCACAATGAAATTCAAGTTGACAGTAACATACATGCACACAGCACTTGGTACACCCCCCCCAATACAGAGTACTGAGATTGATGTTGGTATATTCTCATGTGTACACATGATCAATGGTAGTAATTCCATTAATGAATTTCATTCTTCCCCTTCCCTGACTCCACTGAGGCTTCTCCACTATTGTCTGGAGGCCCCTTTGTATCCTCATTACTCCCTAGCTTGCGCATATTAGAGAAAACATATGACCCTTCTCTTTCTGTGATTGGCTGATCTCACTTAACATAATTCTCTCCAGGTCCATTTTCTTGTAAATACTATTTTGTTCTTCTTTACTGCTGAGTAGAATTCCATTGTGTGTATTTCCCATAATTTTGTGACCCATTCGTTTGTTGATGGACATCTAGGTTGGTTCCATATTTTGGCTATTATGTATTGTGTTGCTATGAACATGGGTATGCATAAATTGCTGTAGTTTTCTGGTTTCAATCCCTTTGGAATGATACCCAGTAGTGGTATAGCCGGATCATATGGCGGATCCCATTTTTTAAAAAAGCATTTGAAGACAAATGTATTGTACACGTGTCAGGTTTATAATTATTACATACAGAAGAAGAAACTGAAATCAGACATAGTCCTATAGATGGTAAATTACAGAGGCAAGGTTTGAAATTTGCTCTGACTCCTAGGCCTGTGCTCACTTGCTCTCCTGTACTGTGCCACCAAACAACTCGGGCCGGCCTTGAAAGATGGGAGATTCATCACAGGTCTGCCCATGAGGCAACAGGCTGACCAATCATCCATTGTTCTACTCTCAATTGAGGGATTGATGGATTTGTTACTAGGGTAACGGTGTCCCCTGGAGAACCTTCTCATAACACCAGGCAATGAAGCAAGGAGACAAGAGAAAATGCTCTCATTGAACCTGTACAGGTATTAGGACCTACTGTGTGCTCAGTCCTTCGCTAAATCCCCAGCATATAGAAGTTGTGCCTTCCCTGTGCTTCTGGGCCTGTGGTGAGCCAAGGCAAATGCTCATGAAATATCCAGCCACACAAGACTCTAAGAAGAAGCTCAGTTTTACTTTGAAATGAAACAATGACCTTGGAATCATACAGAACCAGATTCAAAACCAGGCTCTGATACTCGGGGCTTGTGTCGTTTTGCGAACGTCTCTTTGCCCCTCTGAGCCTGAAAGATGGAAATAAGAGGAAGCTGCTCAGTAATGTTGGCTGATACCAACTGTTGTTGGATTGTGCAAGACAGAATGGGATCCAGGGCCATTTAGGGGGAACACTACAGCCTCGAGGTTAAAGGGGGCTTAGGTAACAGGCAGATAAGAGGCTGACTGCTAACCGTTCTGAACTAGTAGTGTGACCCACATGAGTTATTCAATGTCTCAGAGCTCTCTGTTCCTCCTAAGAAGTGAATGTGGTGACACCAAGCTTCCTGCAGGAGTCAGAGCTTGTATAAGCCGGCAGGAAAGGAAGACAAGGCACAGAAGAGAAAGAGCAAAACTCCAGGGACAAGGTGCCCAAGGAACACATTAATGATATTCGACCGGTCTGAAAATAAAAAGAGTCTGGGGGATGCCTCTAGCCTTGCAACAACCTTGTAGGGACCACATGCGGGAGGCTGGTCGCGTGAGGATACCAGCCCTTTCCAACTGGCCCAAAAGCACCATGCCACGCTTCCCCAGCCCCAACCCAGTAAGAATTTCCAGTTCCAGGTGCACCGCGCGCTTCCTTACTCCCCGTGGCAGGCTCTGATTGCATCCCAAGCCCCCAGTCCAACGCCGAGCTCTCCTATTGGACAGCGCCTCGTGCAGGTAGAATGCCCCTGAGTTCAATCCCGGTACCGCAAAAAAATATATATATATACATATATTATTTATTATAATAAAGAAAGTATCTGTGTCTCAGATGAGGCAAAGATGGGTGCTCTCCTGCTCTGAGGGGCTACTTGAAGGTAGCTCCGAGCGCTCTGGAGCAGCGGGAAGGATGGGTCAGATGGCTCCCTGGGATGATGTCACTCAGGCCATCACTGAGTATCGGCGAAGAGCTCACAGCCTTCACTCCACATCTCTGTCATCCGGAGGCAGAATACAGTGACTAAGAGCACAAACCTTGGATGTTACCGTTTGGAGCAACGCCGTGGGTTCTTGTTCTTAGCTAGTTTAGAAAAAGTTAGCCAGAACTACTGTTGCAAGCTTGAACAAAGTTTTATTATTACAGAGAGAAACGGGGGACAGAGTAATCAAAGCACTACGCCAGAGGTGACGCAGTGGAATGCCTTGAAAGTAAGGCACTGATGCCTTTGAATATATACAATTTTTATAAGAATCAATTATCTCTTGTTTCTTGTTCTGTTTAATCAATAGTCTTCTTTTCCAACCAAAAGCAGGTGCAATTCTGTTAGTTATCTCTGTTATGTAAGTCCTTCTTGTTAGCCTTCTTTGTTCATCCTCACGGGGCAGACATCAATGATTAAAATATGTTACTTGGTTGGCAAGGTCAGGGGGCTTCATGAAGCTTGCTTTGTTTTATTGTTTTTATTTTTATTAAAGTTTAGAGCATGTGTATTGCCTACCTGTGTCCTTAGTGAATTCTCAGCATTTCCTTATCTCTATCTGCTAGAAGTTACTTATTATGTTGAAAACTTGTTTTATAATAAAGGAAAGAAAATAAACAGGAATATAGTCTTTTAAAGTATCGAGGATTTGGGACTATAACTATTTTGTGTTATTAGTAATTAATATTGGGTTAATATAGGTTGCTTTTTCATCTTTTAATGTTAGTCTTAACTGTTGTAAAAGTCTATAATTCTTATCTAATTGCATGTGTCTGTGCCTGCAACATTCAGTGTTTAGCTGGACTGACAGCCAACTTTTCTCAGCTGACAACTTAGAGACAGAGAAAAGGATTTTATTGTTCTGCCTAAGTATGAGAGCTTGTTCTCACTATTAGCAATTGATACCTATTAGCAATCGATGCGAGCCCAATCCCCATCATTGGAGTCAGTCCATTTGGTTTTAGATTTCTGTCCTGTTTCCTAATTCTATAACTTTACCCCACCTACCTCCTGGTTGTGAGGTTTAAATGAGATAATGAGAGCCGCTTGGTGCCTGGCATACAGGAAGAATGGTTCGTATTAATTCTCAGGTGAATGATCACATGCTCTCAAATCAGCACAAACTACAGAATCCACAAGGACAGGACTGGAACCGTTGACTGCTCATTTCCCAAAGACCTGCAGTTCACTCGGAATGGTGGGAAGAGGGGATGGAGCAGACAGACCCACTCGGGCCTTCCTCCACATCATACCTTCTCTGTGGTGGCCCAGGGAAGGCAGGGAAGGCTCATCAGAACTGCTCCCTCACCCTGACATCTGCTGGGTTTCTAATATTGTCAGTGAACGTACCCCCGCCTTCCTGAGGCCTCGTTCTGGGGCCAACCCTTCGATGGCTGAGGAAGAAAGAGGCTAGCCCCTGCCCTCTGTGGGTCGTCATTAGAAGGCGGTCATCAGCCTAGGAACATGCAAAGGTTTCCGGCCCTTTAACTCTTGATGTTTCTCAACTCCTTCCTCTCCCAGGCAGCTTAAGAGTAGGAGCAGCTTCCAGAGTGACTCCAGTCCCTGCACAATTTAGGACAAAGCTTCCTCGCTGGTTGGCACGCCCCTCCTGGTTGTGCGTGTAACTATATTCTCATCTATAAAAGACATATTTTGAAGCCCCAGCAAGGAAAGAGTTGTTGAGCCTTGCTCCCCTTTTTGCAATTGCCTTTATTTTAATACTAAACTTAAGGTGATTATCTGGAGTGAGCCTCAAGGACCAGATCTGTGTCCGATTCATCTCTGTGCTCCCAGAATTGAGTACAAGGTCTGGTCCAGAGAGGACACCCCGTGAGTAAACGAGGAGCGGATGCATGGAGGACACAGCTCATCCGTTTGGGCCTAGACACTTGGGAGCTCACATCCTAACGACTGTCCTGGTGTTGTTGCCTAAAATTCCTCCTTTGACAGTTCCTTTTTCTGAATTCACCATTGTTCTCCCTGGCATCTTGGAGTTTGAATTCTCTTCTAAAAGCAGCTAGTCAGGGGCTCTTAACCCAGTATCCAGAGGGTTTTGAGAAGTTCTCAAGTCCCCCAAAAGTATATACAAATTTTTCAAAAGTGTGTGATAGTTTTCTGGTGGTGAGGGTTACCGCAACCTTCATCAGAATTCAGAGGTCTGCAATACGAAAATGTGAGCCGGGCGTGGTGGCACACTCCTGTAATCCCAGTACTTGGGAGGCTGAGACAGGAGGATCACAGGTTCCAGGACAGCCTCAGCAATGTAGTGAGACTCAGCAACCTAGACAGACCCAGTTTCAAAAAACAAAAAAATTTAAGAGAGCTGGGGGTATAGCTCAGAGGTAGAATGCCCCTGGATTCAATCCCCAGTGCTCAGAAAAAGGAAGGAAGGAAGGAAGGAAGGAAGGAAGGAAGGAAGGAAGGAAGGAGAGAAGGAAGGAGAGAGGGAAAAGAGGGGAGAGGAGGGGAGGGGAGGGGAGGGGAGGGGAAGGGAAGGGAAGGGAAGGGAAGGGAAGGGAAGGGAAGGGAAGGGAAGAAAGAGACCCACCTCGTAGGGTTGTCCTCATTCAGGGCACTTGTGTAAGGGCGGCTGTGTAAGCTGGGTTGGGTCTCCTGCACGTCCCCTGCGTCACACCTGAACTTCTCCGAAGGGCTTCCATTACTCTTGAAGACTTCCTGTGGCGCGAGTGGCCCTCCAGGCTCTTTCCACAGCTCTTGTCATCCAGCTGCGGTGCTGCGGATGGAAGCCAGGGCCCCTGCACGCTGGGCAAGCGCTCTACCTGAACTGTCTAGCCCCGGCCACAGCTGTTTTTTAGTTCCTTGAATAAGCCTTGCTTCTTCCCATTGTAGGACCTTCGCACTTCCTGGAGCACTTTCTCAGAGGCGGCCCCTCGCCCCTCTTTGCTTTTCCTCCAGATCCCTGCTCAGTTATTTGCTCCTAAGGGATGACGTCCCCACGCATCGAAACTAGACAGTGACCTGGGCTCTTAGAGCACCCGGCCTGCACAGTCGTACTGCTCGGGCGATTGTGTGATTTTATAGTGATTTCTGTGATTTGGTACTTGGTGCCAAACTCCACCACTGAATTGTGGGCTGCAGGCAGGTAGGAACCACATCTGTTTTTCCTCTCCGTTTTATTCCCTGCACCCAGCTCAGTGTGTGCACATCATAGGTGCTAAATAAACATGCATTAGAAGCTGGGCGTGGTGGCACACACTTGTAATCCCAGTACTTGGGAGGCTGAGATAGGAGGATCACAGGTTCGCGGCCAGCCTCAGGTACTTAGTGAGGCCCACTGCAACGTAGTGAGGCCCTGTTTCAAAATAAAGAATAAAAAATAGGGCTGGGCATGTAGCTCAGAGGTAGAATGCCCCGGGTTCAATCCCCAGTACCGGGGGCGGGGAGACACCATGCATTAGGAACAAGAAAACTGTCTTAGTTTCACAGACTGGAGCAGCCCTAGCTGAAACCATTTCTGAAGGGGCTTTTGGGGGTTTCTGCAGCATCCACAAGAAGGGTTTGTCCACACGAATGGTCCAGAAAGGTCATTTTGGGTGTAAACTCAGGAACCAGATGGTCAGAGTTAAAATTCTGGCTCTATCACTTATTAACCCTATTACCCTGAGAAGGTTCTTTAATCTCCGTGTCTCAGCTTTCCTCTTCTAAAATATGGGGATGAGCTGGGCACAGTGGCACATGCCTGTATCCCAGTACTTAGGAGGCAGAGATAGGAGGATCACAGGTTCATGGCCACCCTCAGCAACTTGGTGAGGCCCTGTTTCAAAATAAAACATAAAATAGGGCTGGGAGCATAGCTCAAAGGTAGAACTCCTCTGGGTTCAATCCCCAATGTCTCTCTCTCTCTCTCTCTCTCTCTCTCTCTCTCTCACACACACACACACACACACACACAAATGGAAGTGATGATAGCACCTACTTCATAGGGTACTTATGAAAATTTTATGAATTCACGTACAGGAAGCACGGAGCATTGTCCAGCCAGCGCGTGGCTATCTTTGGCCACATGGCCCAAGTTCTCCGACACTTGGCATTGGGTCTAATGTTTCTAATCTGAAATTTAGGAACTTTCACTATAGATTTCTTCACTCTCTTTTCTTTTACTTGGCCAGCACAATTAGCAAGGTAATGACAGGATAATGATACGTGGATCCGGGCTGGTTCACTAGGCTTATTAGCTGAATGAACCACCCAAAACTCCAGCCTCCCTATGCATGTGATTCAAGCCTTAGTTTCAGCATGATGACAAATGACCACATGTCTTGGAGTTTGCTTACTAAGAAATGAAACCCCAAATATTGTATTAGCAGATGCAAGCCAGAGTCATAATGCCCCTGAGTCTTCAGAATGAATAATGGTCCACACTACTCCTTTGAACCAGGGAAGGAACTCATTTGTTGAGCATCTACTATATCCCAGACACTTTGCAAACATCATTCTTTAATTCAGTTCTCAGGTCAACCCTTCATTTGGGTAATGAAGTAAGGCTCAGATTAAGTTCGGTACCCAAGTTCGTACAGTGGAAGATCAGGATTTGAAAAACATAGGTCTGACTGGATAGCTTACACTATTTCTACTAATACTGGGCATTTTGTTATAAAAAGATGTGGAAGATTCTTTGTAGTGATAAAACAGCTCTGTATCCTGATTTTGGTGACGGTTGTACACATCTATCCATGTGATACATTTTCATAGAAGTTTGTGTGCATACAAGCACACACACAGAGAAGCTGCATGTAATATAAGAACTTGTAAACTCCAAAGAAGGTTTATTTATGAGTTACTGGTATTTATCAATATCAGCTTTGTTCTTCCTTCCTTCTTTCCTTCCTTCCTTACTTTTTTTTTCCTTTTTTTGGCGGGGGGGGGTACTGCAGATTGAACTCAGGGGGATTTTACCTCTGAGCTACACCCCCAGCCTTTTTTTTTTTTTGCGGTACCAGGAATTGAACCCAGGGGCGTTTTACCTCCGAGCTACGCCCCCGGCCCTATTTTTTATACTTTAGTTTGAAACCGGGTCTCACGAAGTTGCGGAGGGCCTCACTAAGTAGCTGAGGCTGGCTGCGAACCCGGATCCTCCGGTCTCCGCCTCCCAAGTACTGGAATTACGAGCGTGCGCCACCATGCCAGGCTGTCTTTCATTTTTAAACAGAGTCTCGCTAAGTTGCCTTGAATCTGCAACCCTCCTGTTTCAGCCTCCCAAGGACGTGCACCACCGTGCCTGGCTCCAGTCAGTTTCTTAGTTTCCACAGTACACTGTGGTTGCATGAAATGTTATTGGGGAGAGCTGGGTGACGGGCACCTGGAACTCTCTAAATTATATTTTTATATAATTTCTTGTGAGCCTTAAACTATTTCAAAATTAAAAGTATTATTTATAAAAAAAACTCTGCACCTTAAGAAGGGGTTATTGAAGGGGGAGTTGAGGGTACCTAACAAACAATGGGCTTCCCAATCTTACTTTTGCTGTCTTGGGTCAGGAGACTTGAAGACACGGAGGGAGAGACAGCCGCGCCGCCACAGGCTGTCCAGTGAACGTGACTGACAGTCCCGCCCGTCACTAAGACACACTCTGATCGGTCTGATTCCGTCAGAAGCTGCTTGTCCCAGCTCTCAAGAGCCAGTTCTGTGCGTCTCTTCCCTACTCTGCATTTAAGTGACTTCAGATTGGTAGCTTGAAACTAGTCGTGGAAGAGTCTTTACAACATGGAAATCAGAAAATGCTACAAATCAGACCTTTTCATTTTTCCTGGACAGCACACCTCTACCCCAATCCATATCATACGTCCACACCAGAAAGATTATCTGTACTTCTCCAAGGGCAGTGGAGGAACTATCGTAAGGGCTGGCTCTAGCCCGAGGGAAGCCAGAAGGAAGTGCCAGCCACACAGAGCCAAAGCCTGGAAGCTGTTTTGCTCATCCTGACTTTATGGCACTAATTAGTGCTTTGAGACCCTCAGATGACAGATCAGGTGACATTGGCCTTGCTGTGTTCTGACCTGGTGGGCGGTGTGGCATAATGGACCTCGTCCTGGACTAGCAGCTCTACACTTGGCCCTCGGGCACCTCGGATGGATCTGTTCCTCACTCTGGGACTCAGTTTACTGAGGAAAGGAAGGGTCATGGAGCTCGATGGTCCCTACGGGCCATCTCTAGGAACCATTTTTTTTCAAAATGGGGACTCAGCCCAGGGTCTGCCACATGTCCCTCCTGGGGACTTAGACAAGTCCCTGCACCTCTGTGAGGTCTCATTTTCTGCATCGGTGATGGGGGTAATAGTCTCTCACCCAAAGAATTGTTCTGAGGCATAAATGAACTGTAGAAGATGTGCCCCCTGCCCTCAGGGGTCCCAGTCCTGTTGGAGATTTAAAACATCCACCCTATCAGTGAAAGCTGAGCTTCCTGAAATATGGTACAGGAGATGATTTTAGTTAGCATTCAGACTAGCATTTTCTATGTTAATAATTGCATATGTAGGCATTCATTTTAAGACGTCTCAGGAAAAAGATAACACAAATAGCAATCCATGGTGCTCATGGATACTACTGCTAAGAATAACAATACATTTTAAAAATGGGAATTGTTTAGCCGGGCGTGGTGGTGCACGCTTATAATCCCAGTACTTTGGGAGGCGGAGACCGGAGGATCCAAGTTCACGGCCAGCCTCAGCGCTCTCTCTCTCTCTCTCTCTCTCTCTCTCTCTCTCCCTGTCTCTCTCTCTCTCTCTCTCTCT
>PVJS01042656.1:0-17419 GCA_004027185.1 Glis glis
TAGAACGCCCTTGGGTTCAATCCCCGGTACCGCAAAAAAAAAAAAAAGAAAAATGGTCTGGGGTGTCACTCCCAGGTAAAATGTTCCTGGATTCAATCTCTAGTAACACACACACACACACACACACACACACACACACACACACACGTCTCAGAAACATAAGAGGACAAAGTATCATGTGCTGACCTTGAACCTGTTATCCTCCCGTCCAAGTGCTGGGGTCACAGACATGCACCACCATGCTCAGCTTATAAGGGAGATTTTTGAAAACTCAGCTTTAGACCCATAAAGTGACATTGCATTCACACATTTCCTGACTTTTAGCTTCTATGGCCTCATATCCTCGGGAATGGTTCCGTGGCTTTTTAGTCTATACCAGAGGCATTGCACACAGGCAGAGAGAGCGCGAGGCCAGTAGTTCAGACCTTGAACCAACTGGGTCCCCAGGCAACGCCTTCTCACATCATTCTGCGATTTCTTGTTCTCATTGCCTCCTTACTAGACCACAAGTTGAATCAAGACTAGGAAGGTGTCTTTTTAAAAAAAAATGAATTTTGAACCAGGTGTGGTGGTACGTGCCCATAGTCCCAGTACTTGGGAGGTTGAGATAGCAGGATCACAAGTTCCAGGCCAGCCCAAGCAACTTAGCAAGACCCTCAGCAACTTAGCAAAACCCTGTTTCAAAATAAAATATAGAAAGGGCTGGAGGTGTAGCTCAGAGGTTGAACACCCCTGGGTTCAATTCCCAGAGCCACACACACAGGGAAAAAAAGAATTTTTATCATGATTGATCACACAATCAAAAGTGTTTATTATCACCGGTAAAGAATAATAATAATAAAATTAATTACTTTTGGAGCTCCCGATGACTTTGCCTCCTGCACTGCAGAGGTAATGAGCTTCTCATCTGAATGAGTTTTTCGTCTCCCTGTTTTTCTTTGTAAGTAGCCCCCTATGTGATAGAAGTTTCACGTGCATTTCTAGACTTGCTTCTAACCTGGGTTTCGTACCCAGGTTGTTAGTGAGGTCACCCGTGTCACCATCAGGTGACTTGTTTCTTTTCACGTCTGTGTAGAATCCCACCTATGAACTCTCCACAGGTCATCGACCGTTTTATTTTGCTGCGCATTTTGGCCACATCCAGTTTTATGCTGTGATAGACAATGTTGCTGAACATTCTTGCATGGACATACTAGCCACATAAAAGAGGCTTTCTCCTGCAGATATCCCTAGGGACAGGATTTGACATTTTTAGATTATGTCAAATTATTTTCCAAAAGTTAACCAAACCAACCTACACTCCAATCAGCGGGGTGCCCCCAATTCCCATTGAGTCTTGCTCACACTTGCCGTGGCTGGCCAATCTGATGAGTGTAGATTGGGACTACAAGGTGCTTATAGGAAGAGAGCTTTTTCATCCTCCAAATCCCCAGTCCCTAGCAGAGGACTATGTGTATAGTAGAAGCTCACACATCTTTTATTTGGCAAATGCACAGAAATAATGCAATGTGACAAATACCACAATACAGCATAGCATAAGGAACATGCTCATAAATTAACCAAATGTCTTTGTGTGGTGGCCCACGCCTGTAATCCCAGTCCTTGGGAGGCTGAGACAGGAGGACCACAGGTTCAAGGAGAACCACAGCAACTTAGCAAGGCCCTCAGCCACTTAGTGAGACCCTGTTTAAAAATAAAAAATAAAATAGGTCTGAGGATATAGCTTGGCTGTAGAACACCCCTGGGTTCAATCCTCAGTAACACACACACACACACACACACACACACACACACACCACAGAATTGCCTGGGTATCCTACCATTTTCATAGTGTCATTTTATTATGAAAAACTTTAAACATGCAGCAAAGGTGGACAGTTTTTGCAGCAAATATCCCCATGTACCCACGCCTGAACCCTGCTGTTAGCCCTTTTCTATATACTTGCTTTTGAGGGGTTCTTTTAATGCTCTTGATTCCCCAGGGCTAAGATTCTGAATCCGTAGCTCTGGGGTGGGGGCAAGGAATCTATTTTTGTTTCTTTGTTCTCGTTTTTTTTTTTTTAAACTCCCCAGGTGATTCTGATGAGCACCCAGCCTTGGGAACACTGCCTCCAGGCACTCTAAGATAAAGACAGATTTGTAATGAGCTCATTCTTTGTGTGAGTTGGGGGGGAGGTGTCTGGTGTGTGCCTAAAGTCATTTTCTTAGACCACCAGCATTCCTAGGAAACGTGTCAGCCAGTGCCAGTTTTGTGGAGTTGTGGACAGGTTCCTGGGTGGTGTTGGTTTACACCCTCAGCATTAGGTTCCAAGAAGGACCTGGCTTCCCTCTGCCCCGACCCCTCCTTCCAAACACCGCATGCTTGAGAGGAACTCGCCCTTCACATCCAAACCAGCTGCTTTCCACATTTGGGTGTGGTTATGGGCTGAACTGTCCCCCCACCAAAATAATTATATGTTGAATACAGTCTTGTTCTAAGGTCCTTGAGTACCTCAGGACTATATTTGGAGACAGGGTCTTTAAAGAGGTAATAAAGGTAAAATTAGGTCATTGGGGAAGGCCCTAATGCAATGTGACTGCTGATCTCTTAAGAAGACAGTGGAGTGTGGTGGTGCAGGCCTGTAATCCCAGTACTTGGAAGGCTAAGACAGGAGTATCACAGGTTCGAGTCCAGCCTCAGCAATTTAGTGAAACCCTCAGCAACTTAGTGAGACCCTGTTTCAGAATAAAAAGTAAAACCGGGCTGGGGTGTGGCTCAGAGGTAGAACTGGATTCGATCCCTGGTACCACAAAAAATGGGTGCCGAGTGTCAACTGTATAAGATAGCACCTTCCATCATCTTTACTACATTTAATGTCTTCCTTTAGTGCTAGAGTCCTAGCATCTTGCGATGACTTTCCTGACCCACTCGACTGCGGTGGGCGGTTTCTCCTGCCACCAACCTATCATCAGCACCATCACCACGAGGTGCCCGGGCCACACAGATGGTTGAACAAAAGGTGGTTATTTTGGTAGTTTTCTTAAGGCATTCTTCATTCACAGGCTGAAGGTCCTCCACATACAGGCGTCTCGTCAGTGGATCAGTGACAGCTGCACATCACGTGTGTACCTATGTGTACACTCATGTACTGCAGTGTGTGGTAGCTTTTTGTCACCGTGACCAAAACACCTGACAAGAACAACTTTGAGAAGGAAAGATTTTTCTTTTTATTTATTTTCTTTTTATTTTCCTCTTTTCTTCTTTCCCTCTCTCCCTCCCTTTTTCTCTTTCTTTCTTTCTTTCCCTCCCCTTCCTTCCTTCCTTCTTTCCTTCCTTTCTTCCTCCCTCCCTCCCTCCCTCCCTCCCTCTCTCCTTCCTTCCTTCCTTCCTTCCTGGATTGAACCCAGAGGCATTCTACCTCCTAGCTACACCCCAGCCCTTTTTATTATTTATTTATTTATTTATTTATTTATTTATTTATTTTTGCGGTACCGGGGATTGAACACAGGGGCGTTCTACCTCCACGCTACGCCCCCGGCCCTATTTTTTATGCTTTATTTTGAAACTGGGTCTCACAAAGTTGCGGAGGGCCTCACTAAGTAGAGAGAGAGAGAGAGAGAGAGAGAGAGAGAGAGAGACAGGGAGAGAGAGAGCGAAAGAGAGAGAGCTGAGGCTGGCCGCGAACCCGGATCCTCCGGTCTCCACCTCCCAAAGTACTGGGATTACAAGCATGCGCCACCACGCCCGGCCCTTTTTATTTTTTATTTTGAAACACGGTGTCACTATATTGCTGAGAGTTTCACTAAATTCCTGAGGCTGTCCTCAAACCTGCGATCCTCCTGTCTCAGCCTCCCAAGTACTAGGATTACAGGCATGTACCACCATGCCTGGCTTCATTTTTTATTTTGAACCAGGATCTCACTAAGTTGCTGAGGGTATCACTAAGTTGCTGAGGCTGGCCATGAACCTGCTAACCTCCTGTCTCAGCCCCCCCAAGTACTGGGATTACAGGCGTGGGCCACCCCACACCTGTGATTATTTTGATTTCTTTGGGCTCATAGTTTCAGAGTATTTAGTCTATGGTCAGCGGGCTCTGTGAGGCAGAACATCATGGCGGAAGGGGGTGGTGGAGGAAGAAGCTGCTCAGCTCTTGGCACCCAGGAAAGAGGGAGGGAGGGAGGGAGGGAGAGAGGGAGAGAGAGCAAGACTAGATATAGTCCCCAGGGGCACACCCCCAGTGACTTACTTCTTCCAATCATGCCCCACCTACCGATAATTTCCACCTCCTCCCAATAGACCATTCATATTAATCCATCAGATGGATTAACCCCCTGATGAAGTCAGGGCCATCTTGAGCAGTACTTCCCCAAAGTCCCTCTCTGGACACTGCTGCATCGGGGACCAAGTCTTCAACACATGAGATTTTGGAAGACATTCCAGATGCAGACCATAATACTCGGTAGCAGGAAGAGCGACTTGAGTTGGCTTCATGTTTTGAGGCGGGAGTTCCACAGGTCTCTCTCTCCCTGTTTATTCTTGTTCTGAAGTTGTCATGGGATCTTTGGAACACTCACAGGCCTCCATGTGCATCCTTCCTCCCCAGCACTGGGGGCCCGCGGAGCCTTGGATTTATGATATTCTAGGTTTTGCTCCACTCCCTTGTTCCCAAGCTTTTTGTTCTGTGAATGCTTCCTATTCATACCACACTGTTGCCTTTTCTGTACTACAATCCTATTTTCCTTCCTTTTGTCCTTGCTGTTTAAACAATCCATTTGACTGTTTCAATGCATCTTATTGTAATCTTTTTTTATTATTATTAATTCCATGTCATAACAACAAGCACCTTTCAGCATTTCTTCCCCTCCAGTCTTCAAAGCCCTAATTCTACAAGTAGGTTTGGCTTGTGAGTGCCTTCCTAACAGGGAGGAGGCAAAGGTCGGGGAGAGTCATTTTAGAACTGGAATCCCTGCAATGATTGAGCAAGATCACTTTTATGAAAGTTTGTGAGGGCCCATCTGATCCACAATCAAAGAGCGGTTACCACCACTGACCGGGTGCAGGAGTGACGTTCATTCTCAGGTGGAGGGTTTCTTAAATGTGGGGAAATGAGCCAGGTGTGGTGGTACATACCTGTAATCCCAGTGCTTGGGAGGCTGAGATAGGAGGATTACAGGTTTGAGGCTAGCCTCAGTAACTTATCAAGACCCTGTTTCAAAATAAAAATAAAGCTAGGTGTGGTGGTGAACACTTGTAATCCCAGTACTTGGGAGACTGAGACAGGAGGACCATAGGTTTGCGGCCAGCCTCAGCAACTTGTGAGGCCCTCCACAACTTAGTGAGACCCTGTTTCAAAATAAAGAATAAAATGGGGCTGGGGGTGCAGCTCAGAGGTAGAATGCCCCTGGGTTCCATCTCCAGTACCACAAAAAGAATTTTTTAAAAATTAAAAAATAAGTAAATAAAAAGGGCTGGAGGTGTAGCTCAGAGGTAGAGTGCCCCTGGGTTCAATCTTCAGTACCCCCAAATGTGGGGAAATGTTTCTTCAGACCTCCTCAATTATTCATTTCAAAGGCTTCTAAGTGCTGGAGGTTGGGGGGGGATTAATGGGTGTGCTTAGGCACCCATTTTAAGTGGGAGCCAGAGAAAAGAGAAGCTTAAGATGAAGACTGTGTGTGTGCACGTACATGTGTTTGCAAGTGTGTGTATATGCCTGTGTGTGTTACAAAGGTAACACTATCTCAAACAGCAACAATATTTAGAAAGACAAGCAGAGCAGGGGATGATCTTGCCTGTCTACAGATGTGATCATGACCTTGTGGGCAGTTTTCAGACCTATATCTCCTCCTCTAAAATCTCCATCTGGTCCTGACCTGAAATCTCCACCTGAGGAATGCTTCCTCTGGGTATGGCTCTAAAAGTCTAAGTTAACCGACAGGCGCGTATTGCCCTGTGTCAGGACAGGAGTATCAGCCATTAACACATGGAAGCCAATTGGCTTATCGGCCAGGACAGGCCTGAGTGGAGCTGTGTGGTCCCCTGCCCTGGTCAGTCATTAACACCTCCATGCCAAATGGGCTGTAGAACCTGGAGCCGGTTCTGTAGGAAGTGATGAGGCACAAGCAACTTCAGAGGACAGAAGCAGCCATCTGATGAGCAAGCCCACCCTGGTGAGGCATCCCAGAGGAACACCAGAGGGTAATACAGAAAGGGGGGCATCCCCCCCATGCCTGCCACCAACTTGGTTTAACAGCACTAGCATTCAAAAGTGGAGGGAAGAGAGGCACAGTGTGTTGTAATTTGAAAAGTTTGATTTCAAAAGGGAAAAGGACAGGTTGCTGGTGGGAGACAGCATTTCAGTGGGGTCCCCTCCTTCCCAAACTTTTAGGTTCCAGCACCCAAAGTCTCCTCCCTGCATCACTGGGCAACCTTTGCTCAACTCCAAGTATTTACTCTCAAACCAGCTTCCTCCAAGTGTAAAGACTTGGACTGAGATGTGAACACATTCAGTCCTAATAGATTACGAACACCAGCAGACCATGAGAACAGGAATGTTCTGTGGGGTGCTCTCAAGGGTGGGGATTTGCTGGGAGCTCATGAAGCTTCTGTCACTGCTCAGGCCTCTTCCAAGCTCTGTACTTAATTTTGTATTTGTAATTTTGAGTTGCTTGAGAAACCCCTGCCATCCCACAAACTGTTAAAGCCTCAGGCCCCCCAAAACCAGTGTTCATTCTTAATTGTCAGCCTTGGCCAAACTCAAAAAGAGCATGAGGCCAAGTGCACTTGCATGAAGGTCTTCAGCTTAACTAGGAAAAGTCCACTCACAAGCTCGGCTGGGATTTTCCCACAAAACTAGCAAATCTAGCTATTTTATATTATGGCCCATCCAAACGTCTTTACTCTGCTGTTTTCTTCTTTCTTACCCCCTTTCTCTTTCATATTCTAGATCACTCTATTTGGAGATGTAGTTATACCTTTCCTCTTCACTTACACACATTTAAGGTGAATAGAGTTGGGCACTTTGGTCCACAACTGTAATCCCACCTACTCTACTCAGGAGGCTGAGGCAGGACAATCGCAAGTTCCAGGCCAGCTGCAGCAACTTAGCAAGACTATGTCTCAAAAGAAAAAAGAAACAGGGCTGGGGATGTAGCTCAGTGGTAGAGCCCACTTGGGCATGAAGCCCTGGATTGAATTCCCAGTACCACCAAAAAGAGAGAGAGAGAAAAAAAAGAATAGACTCCTTTGATATGACACCAAAATAGGGAGAAATGTTTCCGAGGGAAATATTAATGTAATGTTTTTGTTTGTATTGGGGGTGAGAGGCTTTTTTTTTTTAACAGCTGTGACTCCTAGGATCCATGCTCAGGTAATACCCATTTGAGTCCATTTTTGACTAAAGTTAATTGGTATGAAATGCGGTTTCTAGACCAGCCTAATTCACAGGTCTGCCCAGCATTCCGATGTGTAATTACTTAATGTGTCTCAAGTACAAACACTCTGAAACTCAAATGACCCTATTAAAAGAATGGTATATCATCTTGGGTTTGAGGGGGTAAATTGTAACTCCTGGGATTATTATTACTTAATAACACATGGGCTTGGGCATGCCCCCACACACACCTAATCACACTGTAGCCCAGAAGGAGGTGAGCAATGGCTGGCTTTGAGCTGGAGGTGTGGTTCAGGGACCGAGCCTAGGCTCCGGAGGGGAGGAGGGGGATGGCCGTTTGGAAGCAGCTAGCTAGCTCTTGACCATTTGGGTCGATGCTCTCTCTCCACTCCGCTTGTGATCTATCTGTAACTCACCTTTATCCATAATGTGACCCATTTTAAACAGCACCCCAGCTGTGTGAAGCAAGTCCAGCCAGCGGAGGCTGGAGTGGTTACAATGCAGCCCGGGTCTGTCCATTCAGGGCAAGAAGCTCAGAAAGTTCTCTCCGCAGGACCCACCAGCCCCTCTAACCCCATCACCCAAGTTTGCTGAGTACGGGAAGGCAGCGTGGGTGGGAGCATTTGGGTGGTATACCCCAAAAACCACAGTAATTGGAAGGGAAAGGAAGCAAATATCAATTAGGGATTCCTCAGCCAGCTACCAATCTTGGGCTCTTTAGAAGTAGCGGCTTCCCAGGTCGTCCGACAGAAAGGACAGGAATCTATGTGCCGCTTGTCCGTCCCAGTGAACACTTGCCCAGGAGGCTTCCCGGCTCCCTGCCTCCCCCTCGGCCTGGGGGCCTGTCATCTAGAGCGCTCCCAGCTTCTGAGCGCTCGGTGGGAAGGCGAGAAGGCCAGGGCTTGGAGAACAGAGCCCTAAAAGTGGTCCTCTGGGCGCCCCCATTTCCCGGACGCCTGGGGATGCTCAGAGGAGCTATCTTGCCATCCCCCACCCCAACCTTCCTACACCTCCTCCCCCGCGAGGGTTCTGGCAAGGTAGCCAAATGTTAGCAAATATAACGCGGGGTGCGGGCGGGGGGCGAGGTGGGAAGGCGAGGCCGCGGAGACCCCCCGCCCGGCGGCCCCCCGCAGACAGGGGCGCGGGGCGGGCGGGGGCCGCGGGGTTCGCCGGAGCTCGCGGGGCCGGGCGCCTCCCAGGAAGGCGGGGAGGGGAGCGCCTGTTTACCCAGGAGGGCTGTGCTGATAGCACGTTCCTCGAGTTTACTTTGCTTTCCTTGAGTTTATTGTAAAGGGGTAAAGTTTTCGGATCCGTCACGTGACCCTGACAGGTCCTGCCTATGGCGCGGCAGACCACCCACGCCGAGGGCCATGGAACGGCTTAATAGAAACAGGCTTGTAATTGTGAGTCCGGGCTGCACTCCGCCGAAAGCCTCCGGCGGCCCAGCGCGCCGGGGTTTTTACACTTTCCGTTCCTTTTGTAAAGACGGAGGAGGAGGAGGAGAAGACGAAGACCAAGAAGAAGAAAAAGAGGACGGCCGGGAAGACAAAGAGACCCGCGGCGAGCGTGCAGGGGAGACGCAGGGAGACGGGGAGAAGACGGAGAAGTGGAGGACGAGGCCCGGGAGGCCGGGGCCAAAGGAATTGATGTGAAACCCAAGCCCGCGTCCGCGCCATCGGCTCCGCGCTCCGGCAGGGCTTGACGGCCGGCTATGGTGAGTGCAGCCCGTGCGCCGCCGCCGCCTCGCCCTGGCGCCCCGGGACGCGGCGACACCGGGAGCCCCGCGCGCCGGCGGGAGGGGTGGCCTCGCTCGCGTCGCGCCCTGGCGCGGGGCGGTGGGCTGCGCCGATCCCGCGTCTCCACGCTCCCGGCGCGCCCGGCCCCCGCCCCCGAGGCCGGCCCCGCAGGCGGGAGGGGTGGCTGTCGCGCGCCGCGCCGGGGAACGGCTCCGGGGGGAGTTCCCACGGAGGGGGTCGGAGGGGATCCCATTTTCACGCTTGAAAGGGTCGCCACCCTGGTTTCCGCTCATCAGCCTGGTGGTGGCGGCTGCTTCGCCAGCGGAGGCAGAGCTGGTGATGGGCTGGCTGGTGCGGACAGTGACAGCGCCGGGGGGAGGGCTGGGGCGCAGGGGCGAGCGCGGAAGCCCGTCCGCTCTGCGCGCGGAGCGTCGCCCAGACCAGCTGGAGGGGACGCGCGCACACTCCCGCACCCACACCCTGGGCTCTCGGCGCCGGGTGGAGTGGGACCCCCAGGGCTGGACAGAAGCACCTTACCAAAGCCCCGGGGCTCCGGCACCCACCTCCCCGCCGCCGCTGAGGGGAAAGGGATCAAAGGGGCGCTTGGAGTTCGCAGGGGGCCACCAGTGGAGAAGAAATGCGTGTTGACTCCTGCGCCCACGGATTCGGGAGCTCTGTGGCCTGACACCCATTAAAGGGGTGGGCGGGTAGTTCAAGTGCTGAGCGTGACTTCAGGGGAGCCCCGACGTGGGTCGGACTGACCCAGATCTTTATAGACCGGTCCCAACCAGGACCACAGGACCTCCCGAGACTGTGCCTCTGGTGACATGTGTTATGTCTGAACACATTTAAGTTCGTGTTTAAAATGATGCCTAGCGTGTAGATGGACATGAAGTCCAAAGTTTTCGAATCTCAATTTCTGTCACCCAAGAAGAACCATATGGAAGACACTCAGAGACCTCTGTTTCTCTGGTCCTGGAAGAGAAGACCATCTTCCTCTTTTTTTACCCTTCCTTCCTCCCTAGAGAGGAGAAATACAAAAGAACTAGACATAAATAATAAAGACCCACAATGGGTGGCTCTAAATATTTAATAATTGGATCACTGAGGTCTTGAACTACTACAATAGTTCTTTTTCAGCATTCTGTGTGTGTTCGGATTTTTTCTTTTTTGGCTCCAGTACTTCAACATGCAATTAATTGCCTCCACAAAGAAAGACAATGCTTTTTGGTGGCATCCTTTGTGACTGTCACTTATTATTTCTGGGTGGTACCTCAGGATAAATTGTTGCCTCAGGTGCATTGTGTCCCCATGTTGTAAAACAAGAGGCTTTCAATTGTGAGTTTGTGTGTGTTCTAGTTGACACCCACCCATCTTCCTTCCACCAGGCAGTAAAATGTCTTTGAATGCATGATCGTTTTAAACTAAAATGTGGAATCAAGGTGGACACCAACAGGCCCCACAGTCTTAATGTACCCATCCTCAATTTGAGGTATCAACTCAACTTCATTCCAAACTCCATGTGAGAGGTGTATCTAATTTCTGGTTATAATCTAGTCATAATCTGACAAGCTATTTGAATAGGAGTTAGCAGCATTTGGAATTATTTGTGAAAAGAAGACTTTTAAATTATCTTAAACTTTCTAGATAGAAAAATTTAAGAGGTAATATGAATTAAAATATGTCCTCTCTCTCTCTCTCTCTCTCTCTCTCTCACACACACACACACACACACACACACACACCTTTTATTTTCTCCAGCCTCTGCCACAGTGTATAATGCCCTATTGAGACGTGTAGGCGTGATGTGTAAACCGGATTAGCAGTATGAAAGAAAGACACACAATAAGCTGGAATTGTTTTACTTCCCTTTCATTTCTCATGCCTATATCTCTAATAAATTTGTTGCTCCAGCAGTGGGTCAAAGGGATCATGTTGCTCAGCTCCTTTTTCATGCAAGACCCAATGGTAAAGATCATTGAACTGAATGGTGTGCCTTCTGCCAAACCCAATGCTTGATATACATATACAGAGAACTAGAGATGGGGGGGGATGGAGGAAAAAAATGTCCATCATCTGGATCTTTCAAGAATACATCTCTAACCACCAGAGTAAAGCAGTATAGCTGAGAAGGTATTTAGAGAAGGGATCAATACAGGGTCAATGCTGTTTTCTTTAAGTTCAGTGAAGGCTGTGAACATTCTCTCTGCAATTGGTGACATTCTTAGCAAGAGAATATCTATAATGCATAAAGTCTAATTCCCCTTTCAAGCTAGTGTTTAAACCTGGAGTTATGATTGTAGAGAATTCTGAGACCTTCTCAGGATATCTTCTCTTTGCTACCCTCCCCACCCCAGCTCACTGTAAACTCGAAAAATGCCAGTGCTCCGGGTTTGTGTTGTAGACCTCTCATTTACTCCTTTGTGGAGTTGGGAGCAGCTTCCCATTAAAGGAGATCAGGGGTAATTAGCAGCATTATTTTGACAAGTTGGCTAGAGCTGTGCCCGTTCCTCCAGCTTGGGGAGGGGGAGGAATAAGGGCGGAAACTGAAGGTGGAAGGGAGAAGGGGAGGGGAGTGGAGCCCAGTGGTTTTACATTCTGTGGCTGCTGGGTCTTTCCCCCCTCCTCCCTGAAACCTTTTAGACTCATTTTCTACCATTGCCTTTTAAGTAAACACAAAAGCTGCCAATGAAAAAATAATAAGGCATTCTTAGGGAGCCAAGAAAATGTGGTGGATGGTGGCATATTGGCTTGAGTTAAGACTCAACTCTTGTCCAAGGTACCTGCTTTGAACTGCTCAGGCCCTGGCCCATGGCTCACATCCTGTATCCTGGGCTCGCCATCCCTAAACAGAATATGACATCAAGTCCCCAATTCCTCACTCCATCCCACCCTTGCAACCAGAATACTATAGGATTTGATGTCATGTTTGCCATTCTTTGGATTTCTGGAAGAGTGTCAAACTCAGTAGACAAAATTATAAATGGCCCAAGGGTCAAATTACTGGAACACATTTACCCCTTTATTCATCTAGACTGCAGAAATTAGCTAAATTACATTAGATTTTAAAGACTCTTTGGTTTGAGCTGAGAAGTCAGTGAAAAGTTAAATCTAACTGTGGCTTTTTCCTAACTCCACCAAGTCTGGCTCCCATAACTGCTTATCATTGGAACATCCCAACACAAAGGCAGATGTTTAATTTCAGTGTCATCCTATCACTTGGATCATCTGATGTCATTTTCGAGATGTGTGTGGCAGGGCCGTGGCTATGTGAGGCATTGGAACAGAGAAGGGAGGAGACTCAAGGGAATCCAGAGAGTTGAAGGAATCTGTTTTGAGAACTACAAACTCCAAAGAGAAGCCTTGGATCTTGATGAGGAGACAGAAATGACAATTTATGCATTGAGATGAACTTTGCTTGGAGAGAGATGGAAGCCTCAGCTCCTGCTTCACAGAGGCTGGCCACGCCTGCTGGCTGATAAGACCCTAAGCTCTCACTAGTTTGGTAGCTCCCACAAGGGGAGCTACAGGCAGTAAGGCCAGGAAAGGGACTGTTTTCCCAGCAGACACCTTAGCAGGCCTGGCTCCTCCAATCAGCCCCATCTCAGGTCCCTGGAATCCTTGTGGTTAGTTGGAAGTTAACAAACCCGGTGTGGCGCAGCGGTCCCCTGCACAGGGCATGCATATTAAAGCCGACAATGCTTACAAATGTAAATAAGGGCAGATTGATTAGGAACAACATTATCGCTGGGAATGTCGCACTCGCATGCATCAGCAATGAGGCAAATTGGGGGCAGCCTCAGCTCTGACCACCCAAGTCGAGCAGGCTTTTACACTGGCTCCTCTTCCCTTTCTTAAAACGTTACAGAAACAAGGCCAATTAGATCCTCAAAGTAATTCATCTCTGTGTATGAAAAAAGCAGACCACAGGGGAAGCGGCGGGTGGGGGGTGGGGAGATTAAGATAGCGCTTGTTAGAGCGAGGCTGGGGGTTGCGTCCTGGGACCAATGGGTAAGGCTTACAGGCCGGGACCATTGTCTAAGATGCTGAAAAGTTAACCTATCAAACAGCGGGCGAGGGGGCTCAGAGCGCTAAAAACCTCGGGGATCAATGTTCAAAACATTTAGGAATTAAGTCAAACCGAGGGAAATGAGGCTGAGTGGAAGAGGCTTTGCCATGGAAATCATGCACATGTAGCAGCAGCCAGACGAGGGGCTGCAGCAGCGTGTGGCGAGTAATACGGGAGCCATTACGCGCACATAGCCTATAATTTCATCCTAGATTTCCATAATCCAGCCACCCCGAAACTCCTATACGTAAATGATTAGGAGGAAAAACTCACACTGAAGCGACAAACCTAGCACTTTGCCTTATGGCTACATGGTTACCTTGACATACAGCAAACCTCAAATACAAAAACAGGCTGACAAGTAAAAGTAAGGAGTATGACCCCCAAATCTTTAAAAAACAATTTCTAGCAACGAACGCGAAACGGTTCGACTTGAAATGTATGCAGAACAGCTCAGGAAAAAAAAAGCTGCTTTTTCTGTTTTCTGCTACTTATCAAACATAAGAAAGACCAAGATTTTCCTCCACGCTTAAACTAGCTGTGTGGAGTCCAGTCTCCCGCGCGGTTGTTTATTAACGTAGGGTGACTTTGGTCGCCCGGCGCTGGCCTTCCATTCTGGATCTTAGCAGCTCTTCCCAGAGTCACTCGCAGAATCACGTGCTCCTTAGAAGTTATGAGTTTTGAATTTCCGCGCTGGCCGGTACTCCGTCCTCCTCTCGATCCCGTGAACACCCCAAACGCTTCTACCCTCTCTCTCCCTTTAGTCTCCGGGACACCCTTCCCCGCTCCAGGTACCGCACACGGCTCGCCGGCTCGGGATTCTGGGAGCAAGGCCTCCCGATGAAACCAGGAAGGAGAAAAGGCAGAGGGAAGGAAGGTGGCGAGGCGAGGCAGGGAGGGGAGCTGCAGAAGGAAGGGAGAGGACCGCCAGGGGAAGGAGGGGGAGAGGGAAGGAAGCCGGCCCCGGGCGGGAGGAGGGGCGGGGGCGGCCCCCTGCGGGAGCCGCGTGCACCGTCGCGGTGGCCCGCGCGCCCTGCGCATCCCCCGGCGGCCCGGGCCGCGGCGCGGGCGGCTGAATGGGAAGGCCGAGCGCGCAGCCATTGGCCGGCGGCGGGAGGCGGCGCGGGCATTGGGCGCCGCGAGGGGGCCGGTCTGCCTCCAGGAATGTACTACGGCGCGTCCGGCACGTCCTCCGGCGCCGGCGGGGAGCGCGCCTCGCTCGGCCTCCCGGCGGCCGCGCCGAGAGCCTGGAAGCCGGCGCCGGCCCGCGCGCAGACCACCCTACCTGGCCGGCCCGGGCCGCGCGAGCGGGGAGCCGCAGCGGCGCGCGCACGCGGACGCACCCGGCACGCGCGCGCACGGGCCGCCGGCCGCTCACGTGACCCGAGGCCCCGCCCTCCCCCTGCTCCGCCCCTTTCCCTCCATCTGGGTTTCTTTCTTTCCTTTCCTTTCTTTCTTCTTTTTTTTTCAATGAACACACACCGTGTGCATCTTAAAGCCACACTGCACCATTTCACCGCTCCAGTCGGCTTCTCGCTACCGCGGGTCCCTCTACAGTTCAACTCCGTAAAGAAAAAAAAATGTAAAAAGGAAAAACATTAATACTAAAATGAGACAGAATCGAGAGTTTGTGGGTCTGGTGTCTCCTTCACGGGGAAACAACTCGAAAACGTAAGAAAAGCACATTCCACTCCCCCAATTTTTTGCCCTTAAATAAAAAGTGTAGTTTTGTAGACAAGTTTTAATTTATCTCTGGCCCCAGGAACTACCCCAAAAAGGCCGCGTGTTTTCTTCCTCAACGGAAAGCGAATCCCCAGGATGCCTTGGTGACACAGGACGCAGTGTCGGGACAAATCCTCGCTATCTGCGCACAATTTGTTTCGAATGAGTCCAACATCAAAGCCTTTCTTCCCTACGTCACGCTATTAAATATAACAAGACGCATACCAATTTTTGTTTTAAAAAAGCTTAAAACTGACTTTTTATAAGGATGCGGTTAATAAAAAAGGAGGTCCAAATGAACCCGAAATAATCAGGAACTTTTTATTTCTCAATGAAACAATTCCATTTCTCTCGGTTGTTAAAAGGATTCTGTTGTTCCTTTTACTAATGTTACATTAAAGATTCAAATTAAAACTCTGCTTCCACGAGACTTGCTTCAGTGTCTGGATTCCACGTTTATAGAACACTGACTCCTTCAAGCCAGGACTGTGCTGACCAGGGTTTTTTTTTTTTTAAGGGGGGGGGCGAGGGGATGAAATGGATTTTAAGAAAGGGTGGCTTTTTCTCAACGTCCTTGCTTTCCTCTTTAACTTTCTATTTTGTTTATCTTAATGCGAGGCGTAGTTCCCTGCGAGAGCCTAAGTCTTGCTTTTAGTTATAAAAGAAAAGAGGGAAAAAAAAAATCTGGCACACACTGGCGCTCTATCCACCACCCTGTCATTATTGGTGCAGGCCTGGGAATTCAAGCCGGACCTCCCAGTATTTGCTGCAGCTTGAGGCCAAGGTACCTCTGAAGGGTTTTCTTTGAGAAATTTCAGAAATTGTTTAAGCGCTTAAAAAAATATTACATATCCCCCCCCGTGTCTATCGCGAGGCAAATGCTCGTGCGTGTGCGTGTGTGTGTGTGTGTTCGCGCGCGCGCGCGTGTGTGCGCGCAAAAGGCGTCTCACAAAAAGAAGACACTGTTGAAAAGGAATAAGAAAGAAAAGAGGGGGGAGCATTCCTTAATGGAAGTATTGCATGCGAGAAGGTTGGCGCTCTCGGAGGCTCCCCCCGAAGCCGGGGATGCACACACTGGGGTGCCTACCTGGGTGGTCTCTCTACTTTGGTGAGCTGTTGCTAAGCAGCTAATAATAGTCATGTTTGCTGAGTAATTTCTGCCCTCCGCGAGCCAATCGCGGCGCAGAAACCCAAGCCATCTGACAGCCCCGGGGGCGGGAGCTCCAGCCTTTTTCTCTTTCGCTCGCTCTCTCCCCCTCCACCCCCTCCCCTCCTCCTCCTCTTTCTCCAAATGGAGAGAGTTCTTTTTTTTCTTCTTCCATCTCATCTATTGAATCAAGGAGCTGCTGCGGCCGCTGCCCGCTGCACACACACAGAGCGGAGTCCCCAGGTCCCGGGAGCGAGAGAGGCGCGCTGCGCGGGGGCAGAATGGTCCAGCGGGTCGGCGAGGAGCACAAGAAAGCAGAGTCCGGGACCGAGCAGCCACCGCGAACCCAGCAGCCAGAGCCCGAGCAGCAGCTTCAGGAGCCGCCACCACCAGCCGCAGCCGGGGGAGCAGCGGCTGCCCCGGCTCGGCAGCGCTGAGACCCGCCGGGCACTTTCGGACCCCGCGGCGGCGGCGGCTCGGGCGATCCGGGAGGCGCCGAGGGAGCCGGCGGGACTTTGCTGGCGCTTTCTGCTGTGAAGGGGTCGCGGCGCGGGCCGGGGGGCGGGTAGGGGGACTTGGGGACCGCGAAGAGCGCCGAGGAAGCGCCCGAAGGACAGGCTCGCCCCGCGCGCCGGCTTTCGCCCTCCCGCGAACTGGATGTGGGCAGCGGCGGCCGCAGAGACCTCGGGACTCCCGCGCAATGTGGCAATGGAAGGCGCAGGGTCTGAGTCCCCGGCAGCGGCCGCGGCGGCAGCGGCAGCAGCGCCCGCCGTGTGAGCAGGAGCAGGAGCAGGAGCCGGAGCGGCGGCAGCAGCAGCAGGTCTGTCAACTGGAGCCGGAGCGCGAGCAGCCGGCGGCCAGCAGCGTCCTCGCGAGCCGAGCGCCGGGACGCGCCGGGAGTCCGCAGCGGCGGCGGCGGCGGCGGCAGCGCGCCGGGCGGCCCGGGAAGCTTCGGTCCCCCCGGCGGCGGCGGCAACATGGCCTCGGCTGGTAGCGCCGCCGAGCCCCAAGACGGCGGTGGCGGCAGCGGGACCCTGGGCCGGCCGGCCGGCGGCGGGAGGCGCAGACGAACCGGGGGGCTGCGCCGCGCGGCCGCGCCGGACCGGGACTATCTGCACCGGCCCAGCTACTGCGACGCCGCCTTCGCTCTGGAGCAGATTTCCAAGGTGCATTTCAGACTCTTCTCCTCTTCTCCTCCCACTCTTCTCTTCCCTCCTCTTCCTCTTTGCGATCGCCCCGCCACACACACACACCTCTCCAGGAAAAGCAGCAGACGAGTGGGGATTGAAAAATTCAAACCCTCCCTCCGGTCCTAGGAGGAAAGGGCTGTCTGAGGTCCGCAGGGGGTGGAGGTGTGTGAGTGTGTGTGTGTGTG
>PVJS01042657.1:5000-17414 GCA_004027185.1 Glis glis
TTTATATTATTTATCACATATATTGTAACTACCTGTTTCTTATACAGTTCCTCACTGCTATGTAATTTCTGTGACAGCTAACACTATTATCTATTTTTATCAGTTGTTCATAATTTCAGCCTGAGCTCATGACAAAGTGCCTGGGCATATAAATTACCAAATTAATATTTGTTTGTTAAATATAGATATTGTGTAGCCTCAATTAGAAATGACTATTTGAGATTTATAAGGCGAATCCACCTGATTAAGGAGGATAGCTTAATTTGAAACTAAAAATCACCACAATGAATAATTTGTCTACTGGGATTCTTTCTTGAACTATATGCCACCTTGTCTTATTATTTCCATGTATGCATCTGTGAAGGCATTGCTTTTACTGTGTAACTGCAAATCTCTTAAGTATAAAATGTTCTACAGTATAAAGGATCTGATGGTCAGGAGTCAGTAAATGCTTAAGAAGTAATGAAATAATTTGATTTAAAACATAAGGACTCTTAAAAAGGGCAACCAAGTCTGTTGTTTGTACCTCAGTGTTTTAAATTCAGAAGAAAACTTTATTTTTTCTCTTAGGGTTTTCTTTAAGGTACCTTCTTCACTTTGGCAATCCTATGCATTACATTTCAAAGAAACCTTAGACATCCCAGATTGGGTAGATATTTACTCTTGGATCATAACATATACATCAAAAGAAAGATTGAGTGGCTAACATGAAGGCCAACTGGAATATAAGCAATTTGTGTGTTTCAAGTTGCATTTTTATTACTACATGATTTTTTAAAGGTTGGAAGACATACTTTCAGAAATCATTCCTTCTATGGCTAGGGTTTCACCCAGTAGTGAATATCACATTGCATTGTATGTGTGCTCTTTGAACACTACAAACAAAAGAAAAGTTATTTTACTCCTCTAGAGCCAACATTTGCTTACAGAATCATATCCATAATTCTTCTGGAAAAAATGTCCCCCATAATTAAGTTCCTATTCTCTCGGTTAGAGATGTGAAACAAGTTAGCTCTATTTTACAGCATCAGAAAAAGAAATAAATTGAGAACTGGGAATCTGTCTGTATGAAAGCCCAAGCTTACATTGACTCCTTTAAAAATCATTAAAGGAGCTATAATAAATTGCATCCTTTGAAATGGAAATTGCATAACTTCCAGAATCACTTCTTAGGAACTTTTTATTTTTTCTTATGGATGATATGTTCTCAATGTGATTTCTTCCAGACCATACTTCTTTTGCTTTTACCTCCAGGTTTAATCCCAATCAAAGCTAGCAAGTCCCATCCCTGTGGGGCACTAAAGAGAATTGTTTCACATTGTTACTGGGAGGATTTGTGACTTTAATTATTTTTGCAATTATTTGCTACAATTCAACTGTGATTTTATTCTATAATCACAGTTTTACTTCCTGATCAATTATTTGATGCCTCTTCAAAACAACTCGGCTAATCTAAGTTTGGGCCTTGCACATTATTTTGTTTCATAAGTGCTCATAGTTTGGTTTCTTATTGGAATACTTCAGAAAAACAAGAAACCTTCTCATGGGGCATACCTAGTATTGCAACTTCTTGGTAACAATTTAATTAGCAAAATTATCAGACAGATAATTTATACCATGGTGACACTTCCAATCATTTTATGTTTCCAACAGCAACTCCACCCCTGCATCTCTACTCAAATGTAAAATGCTAGATCATTGATTATGTTAGTGAACAAAACATATTGGCTCACTTCTTCAGAGAGATACATAAAAAATTATAGTTATTTTCATGTTTTCCTCTTAGAAAAAAACTTAATCCTGAGTATTTTCTTCAGATACTTTTATTTTAAAAGGTCCACAACTATGTTTTACCCACCCACTTTTTTCTTTTTAACCAATCAGTAAATTTGTCATCCCTATCCAAGTAAAACATACAATGTATACTTTGAGGGAAGAGAAAAAGTTTCTTAAAAATGAAGAGGAAAATAAACATGTGTGTGAGTATGTTAGTCTGTGTGTCAGAGAGTTAAGATTTTATAAGAGTGTTGAATTACTTTCAATATGTGTGAGTTAAACTGTATCTCAAACATGATGATTTCTCTGTTAGCTTATCAATGTCACCATTCAGGTTTGCTATTAGCCAAGACTTACGTTGCTATCTCATACGAACTGATATTTCCAAAGGGTTCTATAAAATACCTGCTTCTCCTTACAGCAGAAATGTAATATAACAATAAATCTGATCAGGCAATTCAACAATTTAACTTGAGATTTTTGGACTACTGGCCCTATGTGGATCCATTACACTGCTGTGCATAGGTTGGGGAAAATTTGAAGTTAAGAGTTGAGAAACATTGTGGTTTACTGAGTATCTTTGCTTCCTATTGCTCTTATAACAAACTGCCATAAATGTGGCAACACAAATTTACTACTCCATGGTTATGGAGCTGAACCATCCAAAATGGGTCCTGTTTGGTTAGGATATAAGTGTTAGCCTGGCTGTATTCCTTTATGGAGGTTTCAAGGGAGAATCTATGCTTTTCCTAGCTTCCAGAGACCATTCACATATCAGGCTCAAAACTCCTTTCCTCCCTCCTCAAAGCCAGCAAAGGGCGCATGACTCTCACATGGCATCACTAACGCCTACCTGCCTCTCTGCCTTTAAAGACTCTCACGACTACTTTGGGTCCACCTGAATAGTAAGGATGATCTCTCCTTTTTAAGGTCAGCTATTAGGAACCTTAATTTCTTCTATAGCCGCAAGCCTCGTTCGCCATGTAATGTGAACATATCCACAGGTTCTGGGGATCAGACCGTGGTTACCTTTGGGAGGCCATTCTTTTGCTTACCACAGTGGAGAAGACCCCTAGGTCTTTAACAGAAGTTTCATAAATGTCAAAGCATGCCTATCCAAAATCTAGATGAACGGAGCATTGGAACATTTTAGAAGCCTGTAGCAGTTGCTTCTAGTTCACATTCCTGTTTACTTCACTCCACACTAGATAAAAGCAGAAAAAACATACTTTGAACTTTTCATAAATCCTTAAAATATTATCGCCCATGTTTAAGGACACTTTCATGTTTATACTTGGAAAAAATGCACAGGGAAATATACCAAGTTATATGTGAATGTGTGTTTCACTTTGAATCTCACCATGATGCATAATTACAGTACACTAATAAAAGTATAAAAAAGTAAAAGTGAAAAATAGTGACATATAAAACAGCAGAAAAGAAAACATAGATACACACACACACACACACACACACACACACACAGCAGAGAGAAGGAGCCTGAGCTGGACATCACTGGTTGCTGTGTTGGTATCTCTTCCTGCCCCACTGGATCCATGCTTTACTTTGTTTCTTCAAGGCTAGAGTGGGCACGAATGACAGTACTGAGCCCTTGGTATCTTTGTGAATACAGCCTATTATCATATTTTGCCCCAGTCATCAGTTTCCTCCTGGAACCCTGACTGGTAGGCTTGCCTACTGAAAGCCACTCTCTTCCTCCTAAGAAAACCCGCTTCTGTAAAATATCCACTCTGACTTTGCTAAGTCACCTGCTTCCATAAAGTTCTCTCCATCTCCAACCCCAGGAGGTAATGCAAAACCCATTATGATGGACCCATTATCCTGGCCTTTAGCTGCTATAACCGTGGGCATGTGATACACTTCTGACAGAAGGTAGATAGGGGAGAGCTTGTGGGGACTTCTGTGAAAGGTTTTCCTCATTGATCAAAGTGATACAAAGATTCAAAATGCATGTGGAACACTTACACTCACTGATAAAAGGACACAAATAACCTAATGAAAAAAATGGGCAAAAGCTTTGACTAGGCATGTCTTCAAAGAAGATATGCAAATGGCCAGTAAGCATGTGACAATATGATTAACATCACTAGTCATTTAAGGAAATGAAAGTCAAAATTACAATGAGCTACCACTTCACGCTTATTGGAATAGCTGTAATACAAAAGATGGACAATAATGAGTATTATTGAAGATGATACTAAAACCCTCATACATTGCTGGTGGAATGTAAGAGGGTACAGCAACTTTGGAAACACAGTGTATCATTTCTTCAAAATATTAAACATAACTGTGTGTGGCAGGGCACACCTCTCATGCCAGTACTTGGGAGGCTGAGACAGGAGGATTACAGGTTTGAGAGCAACCTCAGCAACTTAGCAAAACTCTCAGCAACCAAGAGAGACCCTGTCTTGAAACAAAAAGATAAAAAGGGCTGGGAGTGTGGCTTGGAGGTAGAATACCCTTGGGTTCAATCCGCAGTACCACAATATATAAAAACATAGAGTTATCATACAACACAGTAATTCTCCTAAGTATATACCCAAGAAAACGGAAAACCTATATCCACCAAAAAATATATACATAAATGTTCTTAATAACATTATTTAAAATGGGCAAAATGTGGAAACAACCCAAATGTCCACCAACTGATGAATGGATAAACAAATGTGGTATATCCATATGATAAAATGTTTTCAGCCATAAAAAGGAATGAAATAGTGATGCAAATTATAACAGAGACAAACTTTTAAAACATTATGCTATGTGAAAGAAGCCATACACAAAGGCTACATATTATAGGACATATAAATACATTATTTAATTTATATACAAAATATCCAAGAGAGACTGGGGAATAATTCTTAATGAGTATAAGATTTCTATTTTGGGTGGTGAAAAAATTTCTGGAACTAGATAGAAGTGATGACTGTACACCATTATGGATTTTACCATAATAACAATAAGCTTCTAAACAAAAAAAAGAAAGAAAAATGTCTTGTGAAAATCCAAGCAAGCATTGCATTTGGAAGCTGTCCTATTAATGTTATTCTTAGTGCATGTAGAAAACCCATCTTAATCAGAATAAGGGACAAGTGTAAATACAAACTTATATTGCTTCGCCACAGAGACACATGAAAGGAAATGTGTTGTTTCGTTGTTCTGTGAACACCAGGAAGTACACTCACATACACCTAGACAGCATAGCTTACTCTGCACCTGGCCTAGATGGTATGGAGCATTATATATGCAGTCCATCTTTCAATAAAACATTGTCATATGGTACATGGTTACATGATAGGAAAAAAGAAAACCAGAATAATGGTGAAATTATAGTAGGAATGGAATCCCTAGAGTTTAACTCACTATTATGTATCTGTAACCTAAAGTCTTATGTTGATTCTTTAGCACTAGACAATAGTAAAAAGGAAAAACAAGAAAAGAATATATTATGACATACAAAGGATAGGTCTGACAACTTATCTAGCTTTTTTATGTGTCATTTCTGACCCATCACCCCAAAGTGTCATCAATTACTCATTCTATGAAACAAACGTCTATCTATCTGTTTAGTCATTCTTCGATTCACTCATTTTTCATATGTTTAATAAATGCCTACCATCTCTTGGGCTCAATTTTTTTTCCCTGGAATATCAAAGTAATAAATATTAGAAACATCTCTTTTAATACGGCTATGGCAGCAAACAACAGCAAATTACTTCTCCCCTGGTCTAGTCTGGCAGTTATGTAACAGTCAACGAAATGAATTCTAGACATCCTTCTTAGGTGTTGTCCTTCAGCATTTCCCATCCCCCTTTCTCTTTCCAGCTAGATGGAATGGAGATGAACCCCCAAAGTGATACTGGTAGTCACATTTCAGAGACTAAAGCCAAGATACAGGAAAAGCTGGGCTCTGGTATAACTACAGTAAAGCAGCCCAGTAGGGCTCTCAAATCAAAGACGCCAGCACAAGACTGTTATTTGAGACAGAAATAAACTTTTATTATAGCAAGCCATTGAGATTTGAGGAGTTATAACCACTGGTGTAAATGAGCAAATACAAAAACAACAATGTGAATGAAAAAAATCACTTTCAAGTGTATGTTCAAATTAAATAAGGAGTGATTATGGTTTTCAGAATATAAAAAGCATAAACCTACAACATCAGTTAAGATCTGCATAGACATCATTTATTGGGAAACAGAATAGCTATCGTAAAGAGAAAGTGACGTGAGATGGCTCATTATCAGCAGATTCCAAAAATGAGAGCCAAAAGCACTTTCAAAATGGAATGAGCTTGTCCTGAAGGTATAATCCCATAAACTTTGCATCAGATGGAAGCTGTGAGAATTGAAGTGATGGTATTAAAATCCATGGAACGTGAGCCATATTTATGTGTATATATATATATATATATATATATATACACATATATATATATAGGCGATGCTTACAAAGGGATTTGGAGAATATGTATCTTTAAAAAAAGCATTGTATATTGGCACAATTTCTGCCAAGGTCGGGACCAGGAAGACCTGACTTATTCTAGGAAGTAATAAAAAGGCAAATAGCAAAGAATAAAGACAAAGCTGTTATAAAAGCAGAGGAAGAAAACCAGGAAAGCGTAAGTTTTGGTAAGAAAAGTGCTGCCACAGACCAGATAAAAATTCTGTATTAACATTTCTCTGAGAATTAGAAGGATACTTATGAGGCAACTGCCCCTATGAAGAAAATTCTCACAGCAGAAATATGAGACAAATCAGAAATAAAATAAAATGAATTCGAAATGGAACTGGTAAAGTCCAGAGAAGAAATAATGAGACATAACCAAGCTCAGACACTGTGAGAAACACAATAGGGGATGTTGTGGACGGAAATTAGAAAAGCAACCAAAATGAACGAATAAGAAAGAAAGCTACGTGTATTTAGAGAAGAAATAGCTAAAGAGATCAAGCAAAAGATATACAGAATATTCTTAATGGCTTCCCCTGGAAAAGTAATCCAGAAACAGAACAGAAAAAAAATATGGAGATATAATTCAAAGCCATGTTTCTTTTTTTTTTAAACGTGCTTTTATTGGTGCATTGGAGTCTTACATCACAATGAATATCTATTTGATGTTAACATACATGCACACAGCTCTTAGTGTCCCCCCCTGCCTCCCTCCACCCATATGAAGTACCAAGAATGATGTTGGTATATTTTCACATGTACATATTGTTTATGATAGTAATTCCATTAATTCACTTCTTTCTTGCCCTCCCCTTTCCTTTGTACCACTTCCCTTGTTCCGCTGAGGGTTCTCCATTATCAACTGGAGTCCCTTGTGTGACCCTACTACTCCTTAGGTTGCACATATTAATGAAAACATATGTCCCTTCTTTTTTTGTATTTCAATGATCTCGCTTAACATAATGTTCTCCAGATCGTTCCACTTTCTTGCAAATGATGTTATTTTGTTCTTCTTTATTGCTGAGTAGAATTCCATTGTGTTTATTTCCCACAATTTTGTAATCCACTCCTCTGTTGATGGACACCTAGGTTGGTTCCATAATTTGGCCACTGTGAATTGTTCTGCTATGAACATGGGTATGCATATATTACTGTAGTTTTCTGGTTTCAATCCCTTTGGTATGATACCCAGTAATGGTATAGCTGGATTATATGGTGGGTCCATTCCCAGTTTTCTGAGGAATCTCCACACTGATCTCCATAGTGGTTGAACTAGTTTGCAATCCCACCAACAGTATAGAAGAGTCCCGATTTCCCCACATCCTCACCAACATTTGTTGTTTGAATTCTTAATGCTTGCCATTCTAATTGGGGTTAGATGAAATCTTAGAGTAGTTTTGATTTGCATCTCCCTGATTGCTAATGATGTTGAGCATTTTTTCATGTATCTATTGGCCATTTGTATCTCTTCTTTCGTGAAGTGTCTATTCATTTCAGTTGCCCACTTCTTGATCAGATTATTTATTTTCTTAGTGTAAAGCCTTTTAAGTTCTTTGTATATCCTAGATATTAGACCTCTATCAGAGGATAGCTTTCAAATATCTTCTCCCATTCTGTAGGCTTTCTCTTTAGGCTCTTGATGGTTTCCTTTGATGAGCAGAAGCTTTGTAGTTTAATGCTATCCCACTAGGAATAAACTTAACCAAAGAGGTAAAAGAATTCTACAATGAAAACTATAGAACACTGAAGAAAGAAATCAAAGAAGATCTTAGAAGATGGGAAGATCTCCCCTGCTCTTGGATAGGCAGAATAAATATTATCAAAATGGCCATTCTGCCAAAAATGATCTATAGAATCAATGCAATCCCTATCAAAATACCAACATCATTTTTCACAGATCTAGAAAATCAGTCATTAATTTTATATGGAGAAACAAAAGACCCAGAATAGCCAAACCAATTCTCAGGAATAAGAATCTTGCAGGAGGCATAACAATTCCTGATTTCAAATTGTACTACAGAGCTATAGTAATAAAAACAGCATGGTATTGGCACAAAAACAGACACATAGACCAGTAGAACAGAATAGAAGATACAGAAACAAGTTCACAAACTTATAGTCAATTGATTTTTGACAAAGGTGCTAAACACATAAGTTGGAGAAAGGACAGTCTTTTCAACAAATGGTGCTGGGAAAACTGGTTATCTAACTGTAGAAAAATGGGACTAAATCCTTACCTCTCACCCTGCACAGGAGTCAACTTGAGATGGATTAAAGACCTGGAAGTTAGACCAGAGTCTGTGAAATTATTAGAAGGCATAGGTTCAACACTCCAACATATAGGCACAGGTAGAAACTTCCTCAACAAGACCTCCAAAGCACAGGAAATTAAAACAAAAATTAATAAGTGGGATAGCATTAAACTTCAAAGCCATGTTTCTAAATAAACACATGAATCTGGATAGTGCGAAAGCCTGCCACATACCAGGAAGAGTTGACCGGCAATGGTTGTTATGGGATACATTTGACTGAAATACTGGATCTTAATGATAAAGAGCCAACAGATCTGGAAAAAGACCAAATCGTTTTCTAAAAAATTCAGATGAGCATAACATTTTATATTGCAACATTTAAAAGCAGAAGGACTATATAAAAGATTAGATAGAATGGAAGGCAATAAAGTAATGCCTATTAATATTTAATGGAAAAGAAATGTGATTCTAAGAATCCAACCATGGCATCTTCCATGTAAACTATTTATAAAAAAACTACTTTTGAATACAGAAGACCTGTTCAGTATAAAGAACAATTTTCATTGATGAAAGAGAGACATTCCCCACCCACAACCCCTCGAAAAGCACAGGCCAGAGGGCATGGTGGCACATGCTTGTAATCCTAGTTCTTGGGAGGCTGAGACAGGAGGATCGCACGTTTGAGGACAGCCTCAGCCAGTAGTGAGATTCTCATCAATCTAAGTAAACACTGTTTCGAAATAAAAATACAAAAATAAAGCTGGGGTTATAGTTCAAAGGTAGAATGCCCCTGAGTTCAATCCTCAGTACCACACACACACACACAAAAAGCACCAGGCACAGAAATTTTCTAAGGCAATTCTACCCCAAAACCTCAAAATTACCTGTTATTTATTAAAATAACAGGTAACTGCAAAAATTTCAAAACATTTTAGAGCATTAAGAGAGGACAACCTTCAAACTTTTTCTAAGTAAGCATAATATTTCAAAGGATTAAACACACACAAATGAAAATTAGATGCCAATCTCATTCATATACATACATATGTATGTATGTATATAATCACTGCAAAATTTGCAAATAAAATTTTACATGGAATCCAGTAAGACATTAAGAGAAATACATGTTGAATGAGTGAGGCTTAGTCCAAGAATTCAAATCAAATTCAACTGCAGTATTATGAAGTATATTAATATAAGCCTTCATATTAGTGTCTGAGGAGGAAAAAGCATTTATGTCCATATATATTGAAAAGTATTTGTAATAGTCTGAAACAACTCTCAAAAAATTCAGCAAGGTAGGACTGATCTACACTTTCATAACACATCACCTGCTTCAGACGAAAGCTGGAGCTTCCATTAATGGAAAATTCTTGAAGCAACAAGACTTTAAAACACACTGATACTTTACAGTACTTTCCTAAAAATCCTAGACAAATAAGATTAAAAAAAATCAAGAGGGAAAGAAGGCAGCAAAATTCTCAATACTGACATACATTGTCAAAGTATACTTAAAAGTCCCAAGGAGGAACCAAAAACTGCTTCAAACAAGAGAATGCCATATCCATTGTCAAAACTGTAAAGAAATTAATCTCTTATATAAATAATCTACAAAATGGAATACAGAAAATAATATAAACAACCAGAATACAAAAGATAAAAAGAAAAAAAGCCATTTACAATAACAACCAATGACAAGCACTTAAGAATGAATGGAAAGAAATATACAAAACTTATTTGAAGTGCACTTTAAAACATTACTGAAGATTACAAAAAAAAAAGATATGCACAAATAAAATGGCACACCGAGTTCTGAGATTGCCAAGTACAACACAGAAGCATGCTGATTCTTCATATGTTATTGATTTGGCTTGATCTCAATGAAGATATCAAAGAATTTCAAAACTCAACAAGAGGATCTTAAGTATGAATGGAAAAGTGAATATATACAGTCAGAAAACTTTAAAAAGTGTGAAGTGAAAGGAAAAAGATATAAGGTCTCAATAACTAAATTAATGCATTACTAAATCATTAATAGATAGTAAGGTATGGTGGAAAATTCAAAATAAGAAAGGACTACATTCTAGAAATTAACATAGGATAAAGTAGTATCTCAAGTAGCAAGAAAAATATAGGTTACCAATTAACGGTCTTGTCACAATGGGGTAAAAAAAAATACCACAAGATAATTTTACAGCTAAATCACGACAGAAAATAAGCTGTGATCTGTAACACAAAGGAATAATATTTCTCCTATGTGTAAGTAAATATCCAGAAAATTGATGAGATAGGCATGATGAACCCAGCACAAAATCAAGATCTGTGAACACTCACTTTAAAAAAAAGTAAAAGCAGGATTTATACATATATACAACATTAACAATATTAATAAAATTGATAAATTAAATCTGCAACTATCCTGAAGTACTATTTTCAGCTATCACTTTGGCTATAATTTAATGTATGTATATGTATGTATGTATGTATGTATGTATGTATGTATATCTATATTATGGTCCCAGAGATTGAACCCAGGGGCATTCTACCTCTGAGCTAGGTCCCCAACCCTTTATTTTTATTTTTCATTTTGAAAAAAGGTCTTGCTGCATAGCTGAGAACCTCATTAAATTGCTGAGTTTGGTCTTGAATCTGTGATCCTCCTGTCTCAGCCTCCCAAATACCGGGATTACAGGTTTCAGCCACCATGTTTGGCAGATTTAAAGTTTTTTTTAAAGTTCTTTAATAAATTCTATAGGAAAGGCTATAAGGTACAGCTGGTAGAAGTATAAGTTACTGGAATTGTACATAAGGTAATTTAGCAAATGCAATCAATATTATACATGATACATATAATATTGTATAACTTTTTATCTAGCATTTCACTACTAAGAAAATATCCTACAGATATATTTATGCATGTGTCAGATGGCCTGCATACATGGTTATTTATTGTAATAATTACAAGGGATTGGAAACAAAAAAAATCTATCAGTGAAAAAATATTTTTGCCAGGCATGGTGGCCCATGCCTCTAATTCCAATTCTTTGGAGCCTGAGACAGGAGGATGGCAGGTTCGAGGCCAGCTGGGGAGACTTAGCAAGACCCTGATTCAAAATAAAAAGTGAAAACGGATGGGTGATGTAGCCCAGTGGTAGAACACCTTTGAGTTCAATCCTCAGTACCACACGCACACACACACACACACACACACACACACACACACACACATACACACACAAGAAAAAATGCTTTAATATATCTCTATCTATATATCTAATAAATAAAAAGTGTAAGGTAAAGAAAAGTGTGTATGATCTCCCATCTTTTGAATATGAAAGAAGGCAAAGGGAAGAATTTGTATTTATAATTGTTTGTGTAGCAAAAAGGCACTTGGGAAGCATTTAACATAAAGGCATAAGAGTGGGTCCCAAGGGGCTAAATAAAAATAAGAATAGTAGGGAAATATTTTCATTATATCATTCGATACCATTGTGTAGCTGGGCGTGGTGGTGCACGCCTGTAATCCCAGTACTTGGGAGGCTGAGGCAGGAGGATCGCAGGTTTGAGGGCAGCCTTAGCAACTTAGTGAGGCTCTCCAAAACTTAGTGAGACCTTGTTTCAAAATAAAAAAAATAAAATAGAGCCAGGGGTGTAACTCAGAGGTAGAATGCTCCTGGGTTCAATCCCAAGTACCACACACACACACACACACACACACACACACACACACCACACACAATACCATTATGTAATTGTATTTTATTATGTTTATATATGTCTGTATTTATTTGTTTATTGGTACTGGGGATTGAACCCAGAGGCATTCTACCTCCAATCTATACCCTCAGCCCAATTTTATTTCTTATTTGGAAACAGGGTCTCACTAGGTTGCTGAGAGCCTCACTAAATTGCTGAG